>CAKNYM010048887.1:51186-71896 GCA_932195095.1 Andricus curvator
ATATATATATATATATATATATATATATATATATATATATATATATTCATTTCGTCTATTTGGAGCATAGTTCTTGAAATATAAATGTAATAGTCGAATTTTTTCAGAGTAATTATTTTCGTAAACAAAGATCAAAACGCATTCTGAAATAAAAGTCAGATTTTCAGTCAGAATAAATTGTTTGAATTATTATTATATTTTATTGTTTTAATCGTTAGAAATAGTATTGAGAACATTAAAACAATTAAATATTGTGAAAAAACACACCCGAGATGAAAAATAAAGTAAATAAGCGAAGTTTTGATGAGAGTGTGCCCGCTTATCGGGCCGATTTTTTCACTGTTAATGTTATTTTTTACGAATAAAACAAAAACTACACATCCTATCAAAAAGTGACCCATGGGAAATTTGTAGATCTTTTTTGAATGCACAATTTTAGTCCAGTCATCATTTATCGTATCTTGCATAGTTTGACCGTAAAATTGATTTTCTTGGATTTTTCATTATTTCTTGTGCAATAAAAATGTGAATTTTCGATTTTTCAAGAAAATTCAAAAATTCATTCTGAAATCTTGTAGAGCATGCAAAAAGAAACACTTTTATTGTCATGACTTTTTTTCGTATCGTGCGTTGTTTGGCTGAAAATATGAATTTTCGTTTTTTTCATTTGGATTTTGAAAATGCTATAACTCTGCAAATTTTCATTTTATCGAAAAATGTCATCAGAATAAAATATTTGAATTTTCAATTACTATAAGCGGTCGTACATATAATTTCCAAATTTTGAAAAAAACGGACCAAAAAATATTCAAAATGCCCTCACTTTTTGAATTTTCATCCAAAATGGCTGGCTAACAAACTTGACCTTTAGTTTGAGAGACTAAAAGAGTATAACAAAGCCCAGTCCAATCGGTCAATTCTTTCGAAAGTTATCGTGCTCACAGACAGACATACATACATATAGACAGACAGACAACTTTCGTAAAAACCTGTTTTTTGGGTTCAGGGGGTCTCAAAACGTAGACATTTGACAAAAACCGGGGGGGTCAAATTTTACACAAATCTAATACTTTCTCTAGATGAGAATGTAATAACACTTGAATAAATTTCTATAGTTTCTACCTTTTGTAGATTAAGGAATTACTAATAAATAGCTTATGATTAAATTTTTTAATAAATTTTCGATTTTTAAATAAATTTTCAAGATTTAAATAAATTTTTAAATTAAGCTTGATTTTTTCATTCTACTTGACCATTGTTTTTGTCGGCCTGTGCAATTAGTCTTTTTCTACTAGATCGAAGCTTTTATGCACTCTTGATGTCGTAGAAAGAAATGAAATTGATACAATTTATTCTTGTAATTCAAACATTTTTTGTTTATTTATTAATTCAAACTAGTTATTTTTTCTCCAAAAACAATAATTTCACTTTTTATTGATTCTATTACATTCTCATCAGAGAAGTTATTAGATTTGTGTAAAATTTGCCCCCCCCGCCCCCCGTTTTCGTCAAATGTTCACGTTTTGAGACCTCCTGAACCCGAAAAATAGGTTTTTACGAATATGTCTGTCTGGCTGTCTGTATATATGTGTGTCTGTAGATTTTTAGTCTGTTAGGACGATAACATTCGAAAGAATTGAAATGTAGGATTGGGCTTTGGTGTACTCAGCAAGTGTCCTAAAATGAAGGTCAAGTTCGTTAGCCAGCCATTTTGGATAAAAATTCGAAAAGTTAGAGCGTTGTCAAAATTTTGTGAACTCTTTTTTTTAGAATTTGTAAATTCTATGTACGTTACTTATTGAATTTTCTTGAAAAATCGAAAATTCAAATTTCGAACGAGCAAAAAAAAAAATAATGAAAAATAAGAAATTCCATTTTGCGGTCCAACTATACACGATACGTAAAAAGATGACCAAACAAAAATTGTACATTAAAAAAAGATCTAAAAATTTGTTATTGATCACTTTTTGACAGGAAGCGTAGTTTTTGTTTTATTTGTAAAAAATAGAATTAGAAATAAAAAATTAAATTTTTGGAAGAAACCACACAAGATACAAGATCGTAAAAAGTAACATTGAAAAAGAAAACGTCCATCTAATACTACACTGCGGAAGGCCCTCTTCGACGAGGAAGGTGCACATCTCGAGACAAGTGAGGGTACGTGGGTTAGTTTTCGCATATGATGAGATTGTGATAGCAGAGTCAATGAGAGACCTGCAAAGAATGTTTGAACAAACTGAATACAAGCACGAGGAACATGGGCCTGAAAATTAACGCAAATAAAACAAAAATTATGGTAATAAATTTGAAGGAGGTTTCTCGGGTTTCAATCATGTGCAAATGAATCATCGTGAAAGCATTAAATCTATTAAAAATTATGGTGTTTGACGGAAAGGGTGAAAAAACAATGTGCAACATTATCCTAAATGACGAGAGAATAGGATAAGTTGATAAGTACGTATATCTTTTTAGCTTCTTCACTAGTGGCGGAAAGATAGATGGGTAGTTACATAAACGTATAAATGAGGGTAAGAAGGTTATCGGTAGACCAGGGCCCATTATCAGAAGTAAAAGTATATCAAGTAGAGCTAAGAGGGTCATATATAATTCTATATTTATAAAGACTGTGCTGTACGGTTGCGAGACATGGACCTATCAAGAAAAGGATAAAAGAAAAATTTATCGCGATTAACATGAGATTCCTGCGCATGATATGTGGCAAAACACTGATGGACAACGTGAATAATCTGATAATCCTCAACGAATGTGGTATAAAGGAGATACTAGTTGACATATGTGAAAGAAATTCTTTGAAATCGTTCGGGCATGTTGAGAGAATGAAAGATGTACGACTGAAGAAACAAGTGTATCAAGAGAATGTAAATAGAAGTGTGCTCACAGGCAGACCACGCAAAGAATTATTAGAATGTGTAAATGAGACATTAATTCGAAGAGACATGAAAAGCCATAGAAACACAAGAGCTCGCATAAAAAATGCATGGACTTGTAGGAAGCTAGAGAGGTATGCCAGGACAGAAAAGTGTGGCGACAAACAGTTTATGAAAAGAGTGTCAGTGGACTGAATGTCGCCTAAAACAAAAGACCTTGGATACTAATTCGCCAGAGTAGGGAGCTTCACATGATGACTTTGTGAGGCTCTTCACTTGGGGTGATCACTGGAGAGATTGGTCAGCAACCTAGGTCGGAGCAGTGTTGCGAAACGAACGTGTAATTAAAATAAATAACACAGGAATTCCAGATCAATCTAAAAATCTATACCCCCTCCCCCACATTACTCTGTTCCTCTCCAAGTGAGTCACGCTTACCCCGAAAGGGCCTAATGGTATAATAATAATACATTTTTCAGTGTAGCTGAGAGTAAAATTTAATGCAAAATAAGGAACTGAGTTACAGAAATGATTTTCATATACATTTGATATAATAGTGTTAAAAATAATGTAGAAAAGTTTGCATGTTGGACAAAATCGAGTGAGAAGCACGAGATACGTGATGACAATGTATTCGTTAAAGCCTAAGGAGCTTTAACAAAAGAGAATTTAAAATCACCAAATTACAGTTGTCGATGCTTTGACATTCAATTTTAATAGGTCTGTGCACAAATATGGGGGAAAGACAAAGACTGAACGCGTAGCATGAGATAAATATACTATCGAGCGCAAAGCGCAAGAACCAACAGTAAGCGCGCTCAAATTTGCGAGCGAAGCGAGCCACGCGCGATGGAAATGTGACTGCGCAGCGGGCAGATTATTTTTTATTTGTATTCTTCCCCACAAGTTTAATTACAATGAAAGTAATTTTACATTGATATGTGCAACCATCTTAAAAATATTGATTTAGGGGCGGCAACTTGAATTTAGATAATTTCATTCAGCGTCAGTCCTCAAATTAACTTCTGACCAATTACTGTACTCAACAATAGAATTAAGAAACAAAATTATTACTCTTAACGAACAGAACATTTCCCCTACGCAGCGTAAGAAGAATTAATAATTAATTACTTATAAACAATTAATTAAATAATCAATGAATTGACCAATCAATCAATTGAATTATTAAAAACAGTGTGTTATTATGTCATTGATTACTAAGCTGAATGCAGCTTAGGCTGGAGAATTTTTTAGACACCTCCCCCTTACCAGAGCAGAACGTCCACTCCATAGTGGTGGCACTCCCATGTAGCGTTTTGAAGACTTGGCTTCAAAATCAGCTCCATCTAGCGGTTCCCTCGGACACTATAAGTCAATGAACCTACAAATCCCTGACAGCAATTCATTCCAAACTCTGCTTCCCCCAAATTCTCGTAAATATTAAATTTCGCTTAATTTCGTGTAAATAAAATTTCAAAATTATCAAAATTGATAAATATAAAAAGATTTTCCATACGAAAAATATATATTTAAATACTAGAAGTATGATTTGTTGTAATGCAAAGGATTAATTGGCTTTTGCATTTGATATTATGTCTTAGAATAATATTTGTTATTTCTCTAACAAAGAAATTTTTACAAACGATAAACTTGCTTGAAGAAAAAAACCTCCTAATATCTCAAAAATACTTTTATTTATATCCCTTTTTAATGTATTTGTTACTGCTTCGAAACATGAAAACAACAAAGTAACCTCAATTCAACCAAATGGTACATTTTTCTTTAATTCAATACTTACCAATCAACACATTTCCTTACATCAGCACGAAATAGTACACACAGTACGTATATAACAATATATACAACAGAACTTGCAGAAAATTTTATACAACAAGGTTAACACAACAAATTCAATTTGACACTTCGACTAATGTCCAATTTCGAGATTTCGAAATATTTGAAAATATTATGGTTGCACATGCGCATTGCATTCTACTGACTCTCAGCGCCACCTAGCGCTTCCCCCGCGCACTAAAACGTAATGCCTTCAAAACTATACATGGGAGTGCCACCACTATGGTCCACTCTAACGCAGTTTGTGTTGCGTTCAAATGCATAGGTAAAACCATGCTGTTCAGATATTCTATTACTGCAAGCAGATCATTTGTGATTATCATCTTGAGCAGAGAATGCCTTTGTGTTGGTTCTACATGTCTGAACACTAGTAAAGCATTACCAAAATTACGCTCAAGGAGCTGTAGTTTTTCTGGGATTTGCTCTTCACATCATCGTTATTATTTTCCGGATTTGGTTCTAGTGGATCCGGTACTTGATGTACATTGTCCCTAGCACCTATGCCTTTAGCTTGAATCAGTTCTTCGTTGTCCACATCTTCCACGATGAGTTCACCAATAGGAAGCTGCTGTTCCACTTCCATTTTGATGGCAGCTATTTCAACAGCCGAAAGCAGTCTGTTTACAGATATCGAGCTTTTTTGGTCAGCTAGCTCCGGACGAAGCGGCACGTGTTCAGCAAAACTGCCTTCTGAATTAGATGTAGCGAATTTCGAGCTCCCAACTCTTCCAAGATTTGTATATATCCCTTTCGAGGTAAACGTGACTCAATTGGTTCTAGCCGGGGACCAGTCGAGAAAAGTGAGGAAGGGAATTGTACGAGGCGGTATAAGACAGGAGGGGTATAGATTTTTGGATTAATCTAGAATTCCCGTGTTGTTTATTTAAATAACACGTTCATACCGCAACACTGCTCCGACCCAGGTCGTCGATCAATCTCTCTACTAATCGCCCCAGGCGAAGAGCTTCACAAATTCACCATGTAAAGCTCTCTACTCGGCCCTATTAGTATCCAAGGTCTTGCGTTTCAGGCGTCATTCACTTCACTGACACTCTTCAACATGCATTTCTTACAACCTATTTGTCGCCGCACTGTACTGTCCTGGTATACCTCTTTAGCTTCCTTCACGTCCATGCATTTCCTCATGCAAGCTCTTGTGTTTCTATGGCTTTTTATATCTCTTCGAATTAGGGTCTGATTCGAGGTTTCATTCACACATGCCCAAATCATCTCAACGAATTTCTTTCACACTTATCAACCAGTCTCTCACTTGAAGAATTTTTGGCGTAAATCAATATAAATGAAGTTATTAATAATTTTGACTTTTTTTTTAAAGTAGCTCTTTTTCAGAATCTCGAAAAATATTGGTTTTGGAAAAAAATGTTGGTCACAAAAGTTGTAGATCTCGTCCAAACACATATTTTTTATATTCATACTTGTTTTCTCAAATTAATTTTTTTCGTGAAAAATGATAGAAATGAATTTTCAGATTTTTTTTTGCCGTTGGAAAAGGGGTTCGGCGTGAGTAGGTGGAGACGGTGTGTTGTTCACTAGGGTGGTCCAAAAATGCATTGCAAAATTTTTGTTCACCCTAGAGGGCAAGTCCCCCCCCCCCACAAAATTTTCCATTTCCGGAGAAAAAAAATCCCTAATTTTGTTTTTTTTGAAATTCGTATATTAACACGTGCCACCGGGCACTTCATAATCCCATTTAATTAACATGGGGAAATTTTGGATTTTCGAAAAATTGAACTCATACTTCAGGGTTTGATCGAAAGGGGCCACACTTTTTAGGAATTGAAGAGGAGTACCTATGAAATAAAAGCATACTAATAACTTTTATTTTTAACCCACCCTCAACCCCCACAGCGCCCCAAATATGACCCAAAAATAAAAAAACTACATTTTTACGTATTATTGTTACTTTTTAGCAATTTCCGTGGTCTTTTTCATACAAATAATTACTAATGAACAAGTTGAATATTTTCCATGACTTTTTAAACAATTTTTAAATGTTTAAACAAATGTAACTTATTTAAACAATTATTTATTCCCAAAAAATGTAAAAAATTATCGTATTTTCTGATTTAAATGTAATAGTTTGTCATTGTTTGGAGAAGCAATTTTTTTTAAACATTATGTAATTATTTAAACAATTACTTATTGTTTCTTCTCAAAAATTCTGAATATTGACCCAGAGATGTCCACTTTTTTCTCAAATTGGTATCCTATGCTACTTTTTGTTGAATAATTATATAATTTTGATACATTTCTTTTAATTTTTAATAAATTTCTATTTGTTTAAACAATTTTGATTTGCTTGAGCAGTTTTTTTCGATAACTTTAAAAAAATAAAATAAAATACATATAATTATTTTTCTGACTGCATAGTGTATAGAAAGAATATATTAACCATTTTTCAATTTTTGAAACAAATATAATTTGTTTAAACAATTATTTTTCCAACAATATTTTTTAAATCGTATTTTCTGAATTAAACATAATATTGAATGATTGCGAGGAGTAATATATTCTGCTCAAAACACTTTATATATATATATATATATATATATATATATATATATATATATAAAAATATATAAAATATTATATAATTATAAAAAATAAATACACTTTCATAATTTAAATTTTATTATGACTTTCATGATTTATTTAATAATGCGCCAAAGAAGATGTAAACCATCCATACTGAATTTGAAGGAAATTTGAAAAAAAAAACAATAATTAATTTATAAACAATAACATAAAGTTTTTAACAGAATTTATTACTCCTCGCAATCATTCAATATTATGTTCAATTCAGAAAATACGATTTAAAAAATATTTTTGGAAAAATAATTGTTTAAACAAATTAGATTTGTTTAAACAATTAAAAAATGGTGAATATATTCTTTCTATACACTATACAGTCAAAAAAATAATTATATGTATTTTATTTTATTTTTTTAAAGTTATCGAAAAAAACTGCTCAAGCAAATCAAAATTGTTTAAACAAATAGAAATGTATTAAAAATTAAACGAAATGTATCAAAATTATATGATTATTCAACGAAAAGTAGCATAGGATACCAATTTGAGAAAAAAGTGGACATCTCTGGGTCAATTTTCAGAATTTTTGAGAATAAACAATAAGTAATTGTTTAAATAATTACATAATGTTTTTTAAAAAAATTACTACTCCAAACAATGACAAACTATTACATTTCAATCAGAAAATACGATTATTTTTTACATTTTTTGGGAATAAATAATTGTTTAAATAAGTTACATTTGTTTAAACAATTGAAAATTGTTTGAAAAGTCAAGGAAAATATTCAAACTGTCCATTAGTAATTATTTGCATGAAAAAGACGATGGAAATTGCTAAAAAGTAACAATAATACGTAAAAATGTAGTTTTTTTATTTTTGGGTCATATTTGGGGCGCTGTGGGGGTTGAGGGTGGGTTAAAAATAAAAGTTATTAGTATGCTTTTATTTCATAGGTACTCCTCTTCAATCCCTAAAAAGTTTGGCACGTTTCGATCAAACCCTGAAGTATGAGTTCAATTTTTCGAAAATCCAAAATTTCCTCATGTTAATTAAATGGGATTTTGAAGTGCCCGGTGGCACGTGTTAATATTCGAATTTCGAAAAAAAAAATTAGGGATTTTTTTTCTCCGGAAATGGAAACTTTTTTTGGGGGGGGGGGGGCCACTTGCCCTGTAGCTCGAAAAGCGTTTTTTGGACCACCCTAGTGGTTCACATCCACTCACGCCGACCCCCTTTTCCAACGTCCACAAAAAAATCACGCGTCCTCAATTTGGGCTTTTGGAATGGCCCATACCCCTTCCAACAATCATGTAGATCCCTCTTCTAACGCAAGAAAAAACCACGCATCCTGGTGGTGGTCAGTTTTTGTAACAAAAAATCTGAAAATTCATTTGTAATTTTTCTCGAAAAATATTAATTTTACAAAGAAAGCATGAATGTAAAAAATATTTGTTTCGACGAGATCTACAACTTTTGTGAACAAAATTTTTATCCAAAATCAATAATTTTCGAGATTTTGAAGAAAAAAAAAAACTAATTTTAAAAGAAAGTCAAAATTATTAATAACTCCATTTATATTGATCTGCGCCAAAAACCCTTTTAGTGCATTCAACTAGGGTCTAAAAGGAACCCCTAGGCCAAGTGTCCAGTCAATATTGTTGGGTTACCTTTTCGAAAGTATACCCATGAATTAATGTCCTTGGTTTACCGAACTAAGTTAACTGAAATTTAACACACAAAATATTTTCCGTGTGAAAAATAATTTTTTTATCTTGGAACAAGGAAGGGCCCTAATAGCACGGAGCGCTCCAGGCATTTTCCTGAAACACTCCATGCTATTAGGGGGGTCATCGTATCTAGAACGATATATCGGAAATAAATATTTAAAAACAACTGGTAATTGTTTACTCGTAACGTCGACAGCGCATTCCCTCTGATATTAACGATGATGCCCTAACTTTCACCATTATTTTTCTATTATATACATATGTATATTATTACATGGATTTGAACAAAGAAAAGTGATGTGCGTGAACATGAACTTATCGATCGTATTGTGACTTGCGTTCTAAAACGTGAACAGGAATTTTCTTTCGAATAAGGTTCCCCTAGAAAGCTTCCTTCTCAGAACGTTATGAGGGGTAAACTTAGGCATTGAACCAGACTGCAGCGACACATGGGGGTCAGGTAATTTCCTGTACAATTAGATTGAAACGCATTTGCCAGTAAATACCCAGTCGCTAAGCACAACAGGAAACATCCTGGAAGCAAGTTCCTGCTTGCGTATTTTTAACTTGACCTGTCTTTCTTATTCGCCTTTTCATCATTTTTTTCTTTTCGATTGCTACCATATATTTTCTGATTACTCTTCAAGTAGAATATTTGAAAATTACGTTAAATATATGTGAAAGTGTATTACAAGAGTGATGGAACTAATCTTCTAAATTCATTAATTTCACTAATTTGCCAACAAATAATTTTTAAATATTACACAATGAACCTCAAACAATTTCAACCGAAAGGGGTTTTAAAGCCAACTGTTATTTGTTCGATTAGATAGATACTGTTCTTGTAAAACAAAACTTAAAATTGTGAAAAAATGTTCCAAAGATTATTTTCTTATAGCTTATATAGCTGGTAGTCAGAAAGTGAGGTCTTCAATGTAGACCAAATTTGCTTAAATATGAACCTAACCTAACCTGAAGCCTACCATTGTATGTATGTATATATATATATATATATTAGGGTGGTCCAAAAATATACATTTTGGAATTTTCGACCCGCGTCGACGCCAAATTGTTCTCTCGTAGAAACAAATAAATACATATTTTTTTATTTTGGAATAAAATGGTTTTTAGTACTTTGTAAAGCAATTTTTGTGTCTTATGGAGTTTAACACGTAAAACTTATACTTTTTTTACTTCCTTGATTTTGTTCAAGAAATTACAAATCAATTTATTTACCCTTTTATAAACTTGTTCTTTTCTCAGTAAAGATGCATTTTGTCAAATTTTAATAGATTAACAAAGTTATAAAAAAATTTGAGACATCTTGAAAATTGCATAAAATTACAATATTTGTAGATTCGTAGCGAGCCTTTGATATGATTTTTTAACTTAAAATTTTCAAGAAGCATTTTTGAGGATATTGAGAACAGATTTATGAAAAAAACATTTCATTATTTTTTAATTTATAGTTTTGGAGCGATTACGAAAATTAGTGAAAATGAACAATTTCAGTCCAACAGCAGCTTTTCTCCGAACCTGAAGAATTTATGGCAGCTAAGTTGAACTCAGAGTGGCTTATTGTTAGAGGCTCAGGACTTCCAGATGCAGGCTCGACCATAAAGCTCCCTGCTACAGGCCCAAACCTGTAACCCAGCACATTTCCCCAATTTTTTTCGCACTTTCTGGGGAACCAACTAATTTTTTTACAACACCCCAACCCTAGGGGGACACTTGACTCCAATGAGTTAGTAACAGAGTAGTAACACTAAAACTGCCGTCTGGGTTAAATCTCAGGGCTCGCTTCAGGTTCTCTTGAAACTTTTCTATTTTAATTCGTACATGAGGAGAAAACTTCAAAATACTTTACAACGTACTAAAAATCATTTTATTTCAAAATAAAAAAATATGTATTTATTTGTTTCTACGAGAGAACGATTTGGCGTCAACGCGGGTCGAAAATTCCAAAATGTATATTTTTGGGCCACCCTAATATATATATACATACATACATTGATTAGCAGTTCGAACTCGAAAGTTCATTGCCTCACCACCCGATTTGGGTAGTGTTTCTAGGTGGATATTTACTACCAATGTGGGCCCATCACACCCACGACGGTCCAACAGTACGCAGTATTCCTGAACGGTCACCCATCCAAGTACTAACCGCACCCAACAATGCTTAACTTCAGTGATCTTACGAGAGCTGGTGTACACAGATATGCAAAAAATGGGTTGCGATTGTTGTTGGCCAACTGAGGGTCATTTCCGATGTAATTTTCTGCGTAGAATCCGAATCCTGGGTCAAAATTTTCCCAGCACGTCAGGTTTTTGAGATATCCAAACCTAAAAGTGCGAAAAATGCGGTTTTTTGGTATATTTGAGGTTATGTTACATCGCGAAAATTTTATTTTTCTAAAATCGGCTCATGCCATCTAAAAGTACAACTATCAAGCTTTTAAAAGCTTTTTTATAATTTAAGATATCATTTTTCTTCAGATTGTGTACTAAACTTCATTTAAGGATATCTCTGCAAAGAAAAATGATATCTCAAAAACCTGACGTGTTGGGAAAATTTTGACCCCGGATTCGGATTCTACGCAGAAAATTACATCGGAAATGACCCTGAGTTGGCCAACAACAATCGCAACCCATTTTTTGCGTATCTGCGTTATTAGTATTCATTTATATTATTAGTATTATTATTTCCTCGATTATGGGTACTTGCCTTCATGAAAAATACGGACGCCTGATAACCCTACACTGAGTATACACGGGAAAAAAATTACGCAAGATATTTGTCGATACCATCATATTACTTCACTCGTTGATAAAAACATAACTAAAATTGAAAATTGTATTTTTACATTTAGACCGCTTGATACTTATGGCATGAATATTTATTTTGTTTTTTATAAACATTTTTCTGTAAATTGTGGTACTATTGATGCTAAACATATATTTCCTTACCTGTTTTCACTCCTTACCATTTCCTGTACACTTTTTTAACCTGCCTCTTTCCTTTTTTATATTGTCTTTCCGCTCTATCGCACCATGCTACCTCACACTCTTTATTTGTACGTTTAAATTCTTTGTCCTACAGAAATCCCTTCACCTTCCTGTTCAGTTCTTTCCATTCTTCATCTACCTGTGTCTCACTATATTTTATTTATTTCATCTTTTCTTTGAACTTCTCTTTTGACTCTTTCGTATATAACGTTTTTAAATTTTCTTTCACCCCTGCCCCCTTTATCACTCTTAGGCCTTTCTTCCAATTCTACATATAAATCGATTGATGATCTGATTCAACACTTTCCCCCACACCCACCATTTTTACCTCCTCCCACCCCTTATTGTTTGTAATAACATATAATCTATTACCGAAACCGCTTTCCCCCTAACAAATGTATATTCTCTCATTTCATTACTTGCTGTATTCTCGTTTATTAAATCTCATTCTCTTTCTTCTGTCCATCCTATCAATTTCTTTTCTTCTTTCTTCAATACCACATCTTTTGAGTTTCGACTAATCCTCTTCTCTCCTCCATACCCTCCACCTTTTGTGCATGTTCTGGCTTTCCAATCACCCCATAATAATATTAGGGTTTCTTCCTCGTCCTCTAAGACTTTGTCTTAGTATCATTTCCACTTTTTTCCACTCTTTCTTCTCTACTCAACTTTCTATTAAACTAACGACATGAAATGTTTCTATATAACTCTATAAATTCTTATACATCTTATTTATTCCTGTCGCATTCTAAACATAACACGATTCGTAAACTTCACTTCACCCCTCCTTAACCCTTCTTGTAACTATTTCTGTCAGTTCTCTGCCCTCCCTTCTCCGTCCCTTCTTACTATCTTTAGGATTAAATATATACCATATTGTGCATATTACAAATTTTATACGCAATTCTTTGGATCTTTAAGTACTTAAATAAATATATGAAAGTGAATAATTTGGTATTCGCAAGAAAACGGAATATGCTGTTTCAACACCTATAAGGGTAGATTTTCGAGTGTACTTCCGAAAAGCACATACCTCCGATCAATTTGAAACTCTGTACACCTATGTATTTTGACGCGCTTATCACGAATATGATAGTGAAAATAACCGAAAATGTAATTTCCTTGGTAAAAACCATGGAAACCCCATAAAAGGCATGCGTTTTCGAATTTATCTCGATAAATATAAAAAATGTCGGAAAAATTTTTAGAAACAAGTTATAGACTCAATCAAAATATACATTTTTGGGTATGTACATTTTTTCCTCCCAGATTTATAGTTTCTGAGAAAATCGCTATTGAAATTTAGTAAGTACAACAGGCTTGAGTCGAATAATTGTTCGGCCCTTCTGTGATTGATCACAGAAATTATACATGTAAAACCCTTACCCCATTTCAATGTCCTGTGGGGGTGGGAAGGCACCCCTATGACTGGTCCCAGAAATAATTTCGGTCGAACTCATACCCCTTTCCAACGTCTTGTGGGGCGGGAAGGCACCCCTATGACTGGTCCCAGAGATAATGTTGGTCAAACCCCAACCGTTTTCCATCTTGTCGTGGAGCCGGGAAGGCTCCACTGTCACTGATCACAGAAATAATGTAGGTCACATCCCTACCCCTTTCCAAAAAATCGTTAAGGGTTAGGCACCCCTGTGACTGGTCATAGAACTAATGTTGAGCAAACCGCTACCCCTTTTCAACAAATCGTGAAGGGTTAGGCACCCCTGTGACTGGTCATAGAAATAATGCTGTTCAAACCCCTACCCCTTTCCAACGTCTTGTGGGGGCAGGTAGGCACCCATGTAACTGGTCACAGAAATAATGTTGATCAAATCCCTGCCCCTTTCCAACGTCTCGTGAGGGCGGGAAGGCAACCCTGGGACTAGTCACAGAAATAATGTTGTTTAAACGCCTACCCCTTTCTAACGTCTCGTGGGGGCGGGAATGTACCCCTGTGACTGGTCACTGAAATAGTTTCGGTCAAACCCCTACCCCTTTCTAACTACACATTGTGATGTACTTCTGTGATTTTTAATATTCAACGTCCAATTTGTGGGTATTTTCACTATTATTTTCGTAATCAGCGCGTCAAAATACATGCATATACTGAGTTCCAAATTAATCGGAGATATGCGCTTTTTGGAAGTTTATCCGTTTTTTACGTTTAAATATGATAGTACATATTTAAATCTAATTGAGGTGAATTTTTTATCTTCAACATCTGTTATAGTTTTGTGGGTTTCCTGTCAAAAACGTACTGATTTTACGTATTAAACTGTTTTCAAAATAAAATAAGCGATTATTTTTTGACCAAATGGAAGATGATCAGGGGGTGAGAGAACGGAAATAAAATATTTGGTTCCCCCATTGTACTTTGCAATTGAGTGCAATTTCAAAAAATATTGAATAACACAAATGCTTATCTTCAACATCGAAACTTCAAAATCGATCCATTATTATGTTCACAAGGCTTTCGTACATCATTGCTTTAACAGCTTCACTATTCATTTTTTATGCAAAGAACATAGATTGCAATACCTAATTAGGTTAATGGTTGTATCCTTGATAAGTTTTCAGTTTGGCGTTTCAATTTCTATAATCAAATCCCTTATCGATGGTATAGCTTCCGCACTCATTTTTATTACAGTGGTGCTCGTCGAATATCTGACGTAGAAGCGTTAGCTACCGACAGAGATGTTGAAGCAATTTGCAAAGAGCAAAATTCTATATCTTCCTATGATGGAAGTAACATACAGTTTACATCGGGAACGACAGGAAAGCCAAAAGC
Source organism: Andricus curvator (assembly GCA_932195095.1). Lineage (NCBI taxonomy): Eukaryota > Metazoa > Arthropoda > Insecta > Hymenoptera > Cynipidae > Andricus > Andricus curvator. Next base: position 65,998 of record CAKNYM010048887.1, read on the forward strand.
CCCAATTCTGAGTCATAGATCCTACGTAAATAATTCACGACAGGTAAGATAATTCAAAAATACCAAATTTCTTCTACATGTAGAGATATGACTATACGCGTTTTAAGCTAATCAGTTTTAAGGTGAAATTTGTAGAAAAAATTAAACAGTTTTTTAATTAGAATCAAAATCATACTATTATTATTCCTTACTGTTTTAAAAAAATACATATATCTGAAGGGAAATATTTATACTTTTCCTATTACTCTGACTTTTTAATGACGTGACTGTTTAAGGTAGAGTCACTCTCGTGAAATACAATTTGCAAACGAGTAATGGCATTATAATTTAGTATCGTTACTTTCGAATTTACCTACCTTATATTTTGAAACGTTAGATCTGCCATTAAAATATATTTCAAAAGGAAAGTGATTTATTATAAATTTCTTTATGTACATTTTAAATTAAAAATGGTATTTGTGTATTAATTATTATTCATTTTATCTGTGAAGTTTATGTATCGCACTCTATACGAAGAAGGGTCATTCCAGAAAATGTGATCAGATTGGTGCTACGAGTTATTTAAAAATAATGGTTACTAAGATATAATGTTTCTAGATGTTCCTCAGATCATATTTCATAAAAATCGTTTTTAAATGTTGACAAAAAGTGGAAAAATAATATACGCAACACATTACCAAATACTTTTATAATGGGTTTAGTTTAAATAATTTAATGAATCAAAAATCATATGATTATATAAGACTGGTATTTTCTTATAGTACAATATATTTTAATTCCAATATTGTTTACAATATTAAAAAATATTTCAAAATAGTACACATTTTTTTTAAAGATGTTTAACATCAGATTTCTTCCGTATCATTGGCCTCAAAATTTTGAATTCACTACTTTACAATAGCTTTACGCCTAATATTAATAGAGAACTTTAAAACTGGACTTCTTAAAATTGGACTTTGTTCGAATTCGTCGTGGTCAGCGATCTGACGACATCCCGCGTGGAAAAATTTTGTGGCGCTGCGCTGTACTGTTTCTGTCTAGTGTGTCTTGAGTCGACACTAGCGCGCCACAGACTGACTGTCCAGTGGCTAGGCTGGGATGTAACGCTCGGATCCAGTAGTTTCTAGAAGGTTCGTCTATTTTGATAAAAAATAATTAATAATTAACAAATATAATTATCTTTCATTACATATATATATATATATATATATATATATATATATATATATACCATTAAGCCATTTCCCTTTCGGCGAGCCTCAAGGGGTAAGCGTGACACTACCCGACTCGGGTAGTGTTTCTAGGTGGATAGTTACTTGTAGTAAATAACTACAAGTGTGGGCTCACCACACCCACGACCGCCAACAGCAACGCAGTAGTATCAGACGGTCACCCATCCAAGTACTAACCGCGCCCAACACTGCTTAACTTCAGTGATCTAACGGGAACTGGTGTTTCCAGCGTGGTATGGCCGTTGCCACATAAAAGTCCAATATAAAGATTTTGCACTTGAATAAAAATATAAAAAAAAAAGTTTTTGTACACAAAAAAATGAAAAAATGAGTTTCCGCAAATCTTATAAATACGTCGGGTGTCGAACTTTTGATGTAATTTCATATAATGTTGCTATAACTTTGACCCGTCGCCTTAACACACTCAGCCATCTAAAAGTTCAAAAAATTTTCATTTTGGTCGGATATGAATTTCAATTCATTACATCGTTATATTTATTTCAATAAAACATGAACAATTTTTGAAGATTAAAAGTGCTTAATGTGTGAATTAATCATTGAAAATAATAAAGTTTGTATGATTATACTTGCGGTTAGGCAGGTTAGGCAGTACGTTAGGCTTAATTGTCATTTACGCAATCAGTAATTAAAATAAATTAAATAAATCATTTATGTTAAAATTTGATTTTCTGGAATATTATAAATATAATACATAGCATCATACATATTATAATTATTATAAATTTATTATAACTTTACTATATAATTCAATTGAAACAAAGTGTTTACAAACATTCTTTTAAAAAAATCGTTGTTAAGAATACAGTTCGTATATTAAGATTTCAATCACCTTCAATTATTATTGTTTATTATCTGAAATATGTAATAGTGTACATTTAATCACTATCTGAGCATTTATGCAATTATAAATTATTATTTTCTGAATTCAATTCTGTCATTTTTGTTTAAGTTTAAACCGTTATTCTGTCTACTCTGGTCTACACAGCAGAAAGGTTTGAATCAAACATGTAGCAAAACGAGACAGCGTCAGTGTAGCACCAGGCTAGTAGTGCGTGAATCGACAAGCTTGATAAAAACTGTGCTGGCTTTTGCATCATTCAAGACTGCCACGAAATTTTTCCACACAGGATTTTCTGGAATGGCCCGGAATAATAATGTTGGGGGCTCAAAAATTTAAAACAGTAATTCATATAATTTTCTAATGCTTGAGTTTCAAGCATTCATTTTTTCCTCATTTTAAACAGCTGGCATCTATAGAGAAATTCAAATACAATGAAGTCTCGCCTATTTCAAGTCGCACCTATTTCAAGTCGCATCTATTTCAAGTCCCCTATACTCGGCTATTTTAAATTGCGCAGTTCCGTCACCTCCCATCACGGTCCCTGTACGGGTTATACGGTCACGACCGCGTTAGTTGCTGACCAATTAAAAAGAGGCCTGAAGAGCGGGAAGCCCTCGTTGTTTCGAATTGAGTATTTTAGCATGACGTCATGGGAACGCACTAAAATTTTTGAAGGGAATATTCTAAACGTAAAAGTGAGTCATAAATATACGAATAGTAATATTTGTCAAGTGTAGAATGTATTTTCTTAGTCATGTTCCATTCTTTTGTCGATTGACGACCTTTCAGTGTCACGAAATTAAATAAAATATCATAAATTTCAGGTTAGGGTATCAGATCGAGTACTCTAACCTCAAATTTCGGATACTTGATTGTATTGCGTAAAACTGAAAGGTCTTCAACCGATAAAAGGACGAAACAGAATTGCGCCAATGCATTCTACACTTGAAAAATATTACTATTCAGACCTTTATAACTTAATTTTACGTTTAGAAAATTTTCTCCAAAAAGGCGTATGCAGTTGTAGTCCCATGTCAAGAACTATGCTAACCTTCCTGATATTTCTAGCTATCCTAGCATGACTGTGAGATCATGCTACAATACTCACTATTCCGCGAAATAGTTGAGTCGTTTTTTGATCGTATGTCAATAAAAACACTTGAAAAAACACTGAAATGTATGCAGTGATGCTAGCGAACCGCGACTTTTTCAACTGCGCATTTAACGAAAAGCGCAGGTCCATTTAAAATTACGAAGTATAAACTTGTAACATTACATTAATAATTAATTATTTAAAGAAATAAGCTATTTCTTAGATTCAATTTAATTAATTTTTCGAAAGTAAAAATTTGTTTTATAGATTTATCTGTATTATTATTGATTGTATTTAATGATTTTAAATAGACCCGCACTTTTCGGTACATGCGCAGTTGAACAAGTTGCTCACAGCGCGCTCAACGATACAAGGCCAGGGCAGCCAATGAACGTCACTTGACAAAAATAACCTGACGACTCGCAGTAGAGATGGGGGCCCCTCCAGCCTTGAAATTCTCGAGTCTTTACGCTTCGCGGCCCTTGCAATAGGCGAGACTTCACTGTATTATTTATATTGCTACAAATAATTCTTGGGAATATGTTTAGGTCATACATGAGTTTCGTGTATTTCAGGGAGCTGAAAGATTCGAACTACACAATGGTCATCACAAAATTTGTGTAAATGTTCCTTTTTTTCATGCCTTTGGCATGATTACTCAAGTTTCAGCTTGGCATGCAGGATCAACATTAATCCTTCCCGCACCAACGTTTAATCCAGTAAACTCCCTGGAGGCTATTGTCCAAGAAAAATGTTCAGCAGTCTTCGGAACCCCAACAATGTGGGTAAGAATTTCTCCTAGACTGTGATTAATTGCATAGTGGGTAGTTTCATGATTTTATCGATCAATTCCATTTCAAATTTTCGACTCGCCGTGTTTTACAACTGTCGAGCGGCAGCTTTGATGCCAAAGATGAATCTGGGCACTAGATGCTATCGAATGTGTACATCCAAATTTGTCTATCGGTAACCAGATGTGCTCAGGAGTTTTGTTTTTCTGCAGTTCTCCACTTCTCTGACCAAATTTTCAGGTGAATGTAAGCGCTTCTAGTAAAAATTTAGCTGCATACGGTAGTGCATTTTCGAAATTGAAAAACGCATATGATTGAGTACGTCAGGCATTACTTAGGATTATTATGAGAGTTGGGATAATTGGGGATTTGGGAAGGGATGTCCTATGATCTCCTGTGGGAGGGGGATTTTAGATATGTAAAAACACGAAAAGGGCATCCATGGAGTAAAAAATCTAATCTAATTAACTCAATTTGTAATGCCAGTGACAGAACCGGAAATTTGCCGGGCGAACAGGGAACCATATGCGTGGGTGGGCGGTCAAAGATGAAAAATTGTATGGGTCAGCTGATGATTCGGCATATAAATAAAAATGTATAGACATAGTGTATTCGCAGTTGTATAAACCACTGTACCATTTGCAGACCGTTATCCGGAAGCAAACCTACCGACAGACCGCGTCAAAGTAGGCGCAAAAAGTATTGAGGGGGGGGGGGGGTAAATTATTAATGAAACTTTGTGAATTTATTGTTTATATATTGAATAAAATATTTGCAAAGTGGCAGACAAAACAGTGAAAGCAAAGTCCTTGGCAAACTGTGATAAAGTACAGTCCAAGTGGTACACTGAAAGTACTAAAAACGTAGCGGCTAGCCGACGCCGGCAACATGCAAACATCCCGCCGCGCCGGCAAGGTTGCTCGTTGCCGGCTGTTTGTTCCCTCCTGGGTGTGAAGTTCCAAAAAGCGTGTAGCGATGTATTTTTATGCATTGATTACAATTATGGTTATAAAAATTGCAAAAAAAAAAACAATTTTCCAGATGAAAACATTAAAAAACCTCGTTTTTAAAAAGAAAAAGGTTATGTTTACATTTTTTAAAACTTCGAAAACTGATGCATTTCGATCGGCTGATTATAAACATGAAAATACCTGCAAATGTAATTTTCAATGTTAAAACCATAAGGCCATGAAATTTAAAAGTTATTTTGTTAGTTTTTGGCTTTTGACGCTCTGGATGGAACTTTCTATGTATATATCACACTTTATCGTCGATTTGCGGCTCAAGAATTACGATTTCGACCCGTCCAGGCACCCATTTGATTAGTGACAAAAATAATGTTGGTCAAACCTCTACCCCTTTCCAACGCCTCGTGGGGGCGGGAAGGCACTCATTTGACTGATCAGAAAAATAATGTTGGTCAAACACCTACCCCTTTCCAACGTCTCCTGGGGGCGGGAAGGCACCAATTTGACAGGTCACAAACATAATGTTGGTCAAACCACTAATCCTCTCCAAAGTCTCGTGGGGGCGGGAATGCACCTCGGTGAATAGTCACGGAAATAAGGTTGGTCAAACCCCTACCCCTGCCCATCGTCTCCTGGTGGCGGGAAAGCACCCATTTGACTGGTCACAAAAATAATTTTGGTCAAACCCCTAACCCTTTCCAAATTCTTGTGGGGGCGGGAAGGCAACACTGTGACTAGTCACAGAAATAAGGTGGGTCAAACCCCTACTCCTTTCCAATGTCTCTGGTGGCGAGAAAGCACCAATTTGCCTGGTCACAAAAATAATGTTGGTCAAATCCCTATCCCTTTCCAACGTCTCCTGGGGGCGGGAAGGCACCAATTTGACAGGTCACAAACATAATGTTAGTCAAACCACTAATCCTCTCCAAAGTCTCGTGGGGGCGGGAATGCAC
>CAKNYM010048887.1:71906-98342 GCA_932195095.1 Andricus curvator
GCAACACTGTGACTAGTCACAGAAATAAGGTTGGTCAAACCCCTACTTCTTTCCAATGTCTCTGGTGGCGGGAAAGCACCAATTTGCCTGGTCACAAAAATAATGTTGGTCAAACCCCTATCCCTTTCCAACGTCTCGTGGGGGCGGGATGGCAGCCCCGTGACTGGTCACAGAAATAAGGTTGATAAAACCCCTACCCCTTTCCAACGTCTCCTGGTGGCGGGAAAGTACCCATTTGACTAGTCAAAAAAATAATGTTGGTCAAACCCCTACTCCTCTTCAACGTTTTTACAAACTCCTACCCCTTTTCAATGTCTCCTGAAGGCGGAAGGCACCATTTGGCACCATTTTATTCAAACCCCCACTTCTTTCCAAAGTCTCGCAGGGGCGGGAAGGCAGCCCTGTGACTGGTCACCGAAATAAGATTTTACAAACTCCTACCGCTTTCCAAAGTCTCGTGGAGGCGGGAAGGTATCCACGTCTGTGACTGGTCACAAAAATAAGGTTGGTCAAACCCTTACCCCTTTCCAATGTCACGTGGAGGCGGAAAGCACCGCTGTGACTGGCCAAGAAAATAGTGCTGGTCAAACCCCTACCTCTTTTCAATTTTTCGTGGGGGCGGGAAGGCACCCTTGTGACTGGTAACAGAAATAATGTTATATATTTATTATACACCATTCTTGTAAATTAAACGAAATATCGATTATTTGACTAAACGATTCCAAATTTAGCGGGTTGACCTAATGTGCTTACGTTGCGCAGTGCATTTATTGGATGCAGGTCACGCGTGATTAAAAATTAATATTAAGTCTTTTAGGTTTTGACGTGAGCTAGCAAGATGTCCGATATCGAGGGTCAAACAATAACACTAGGCACATGGGACGAAGCTTCATTTTTCAAAAGTTTTTTCGTAAAACACAATTTCTTACCATAAACGTTTCTTCATATTTTTTTATTTTTCAAAATCTATTCAATCAAATAATAAAATCGATAATTTTTCATTCTCATAAGTAGCAATTTTCGTAATTTAAATGAATAATCGGTTATGTTTAACGAAGTTCCTATTCACACCGAAAATACTTGGTCTACGCTCACCGTATTTTCATGAAAAAAAAATTCTTAGTTTATTTTCATTAGTTTTAATCTTGAAAATTATATTTTCAGCTTTTCGTGAAAAACAGCCGGCAACCAGCTTCCTTGCAGTGTAGACTCAACGTACTAAAAATTTTGCTAAGAAAAGCATGTAAGAAAAACATGTACAGACAGAAGTTATTTTTGCTCTTTAAATACATATGAGTTATCGTTTTGCCCGATTTTTCAGTGAATTTACCATCAGACATAGATACTTAAATCTTTTATCACTGTGTAAACTTTTTCATGCATCGCGTATTTTTGGTAAAAAATGAGATTTTTTTTAATTGCCGGCGTCTATAGAATTTTGCACTATTTTGTCGTTTGGTGCTCTTTTAATTCTGTAACTGTAATATTTTCCTTTGAACTTTTAGTTTCCAATGAAACCACTAATTTTGTACACAATTATTTATATTTTTCTAGTTTAATTATGAACTAAATTATAATATTGACATATTTTTGAATGTTATAATAAGTGACACATTTTTTTCAAATCTAAAAGAATATGGAAACGCACTAAAATCATCTGCGACGTAAAAAATCTGCCAGGCACATCGCCATAAAGTGAAATCAAAGTGGAGCAAGTAATTTGGAAAAAATATTAATAATAAAATATACATAACTTTGCTTATAATATTTAAAGACGCCATTCTTTGTCATGTTTAAAGTGGCTTTTTATTTCTTCTTACATTACTTGGCCAGCTTTGATTTCACAAATTGATGTGAATTGACTAGTTGGCAGATTTTTGCATTGCAGATGTTTTTGATGGGATTGCATCTTTTTTTGTAATAAAAAAAAGGTAGGCACGCTCAATTATTTTAATTTTATGTAAATGAATAATTTACTAAATTTGGAAACGCAAATTAATTATTTGGATAATTGTAATTAAAAATTAATTTTATTAATTAGATGGAATTATTACTTAATTCAAATAAATGTTACCATATTATTTAAATAATATTTTAATTTTATTTTTTAATTTGAATTAAAAATGAAAAGGGTGGCTGGGTTCACTGAGCTTAACCGATATCTCTTTTTCTGTAACATTTTATATGAATATATATATATCTACAAGGATGGACTAACCCTTTTCCCTAGCTGCTCGTGGGAACAACAATGACAACACCAAACATAGTTGTAGGAAGTGCGGTTCAAAACAATCGAACGCGCAGGGCTCCCGACAATGGGTCGGACAACAATGCCGACTACCCTAGAGTTGGGGGAGCCAATCAAGACGGAGTCAATGCGATTGACCGGCGAAATCTCGTTACTTTTGAGTGGACGGATCGACTCAGGGACGACCTGCTGGAGTGCTATGATACCAGTATGGCCCCTGAACGAAAAGGTTACATGGCGCGACTGCATGCTCTGTGGTGCGAGAAACACCCAGAGCTCTCGGATTTTTCGCAAAAACGGCTGCGAAACCGTGCCGAGGACCTCCGGAAAAGGGGTTATATAAGCGGAGCGCCTACACAACCGCAGCCAGAACAAGCCGGCAACAGAGAAAGAGAGGCGACACTGAGACCAGCCTCGAACAGGCATCCAATAGAGGGAGAACGATGCTTCAAGACCCGGAGAAACATCAACATTCAGGTTTCTCCCAAGCCCAAAGATCTGACTGAACTGGATGATGAGCTTCGTGGAGACTTTTCCGAAGAATCCGACCTCTGGACTATCAATTGTAGTGTGTACAATGCAGCGAGAACTTTGGCAGATGCAAACCGTAAAACAAAACCAACGGTTGATCATAAGACCAAAAGACGAATGCATCAACTTAGCACAAAGATAGGCTGGGCAAGACAGTACGCGTCCCGCATTCAGTGTGTGATTGACTACATAACATCTGGCAGGACTTTCACTGCCAAGGTTCGACAGTTCACGCGCGAACTGCGGATCCGTCATCACACAATCAACAAGTCAAAGCTACTGACCATCAGGCAGCATATTGTTGACAGAATACGAGTACTATCTGACGCTAGGAGAAGTCTAGAGCGGAGAGAGAGGTGGGTCAGAGAAAATCAACAGTTTTCGTCTGACCCATCTCGACTCTTCCAAGACCCTCCAGTTACTGTCGACCATCCGCCCAAACCAGAGGAGGTCGAAGCATTTTGGAGAGAAGTCTACGAAGTCCAACATCCACTTAAAGAAGGCTCAAAGAACATAAACAGCTTCAAGGAGCTGTGCAATGCCCTCATCACAGCTGAGGAGGAATGCCCACCTATCACTACCGAGGAGGTGAAAAACGTATTAAGAGGCATGAAGAACTATTCCGCTCCGGGACCAGATGGCATCAAGACCTTCTGGTGGAAGAAGTTTCCTTCAACCCACCAGCATCTGGCCCGAATTTTTACCTCATATCTAAAGTCGGAAGAGCCTATTCCGGGGTGGTTGGTGGAAGGGCGCACAGTGCTCCTGCCGAAGACGGGCAACTTAGCTGACCCTAAGAATTACAGGCCAATAACTTGTCTGAACACACTGTATAAGATCTTCACAGCTATCCTAAATGATAGGATTGTTCGGACAATTGGACCTGTATGGCGAGAGATGTATGAACAACGTGGCTCAAAGAAAGGCGTAGCGGGATGTCGGGAGAACTTGCTCATCGATAGATGTGTCTGTAAAGACGCAGCATACTATCAGCGATTTCTATCGATGGCCTGGATTGATTACCGGAAAGCTTTCGATTCAACCTCCCATAGACTTATCATCTGTCTGTTGGAAAGCCTAAAGGTTCATCCACACATCGTGAGGTGCATAGAGACATTAATGCCGCTTTGGAAAACCAGATTTACTATCTCATCTGGAAAACATCGTGTGATCACTAACAGCATCACCTTTCAGAGAGGTGTATTTCAGGGCGACACCATGAGCGCTCTCCTCTTTTGCCTCACATTATTGCCACTATCTCTCGCACTTCGCCATTCCGAAGGGTATCTCTGCGGAAAACCTGGAAACCGAAAGCATAAGGTCACTCATGTATTTTACATGGATGATCTTAAGATCTATGCTAGGAATCAAGAGAAACTACATCTAGCTCTGAAAATTGTCAAAGAGTACACTCAAGAGATTGGAATGGAATTCGGGTTAGAGAAATGCGCCAAGGTTAATTTGAAGAAAGGAAAACTTAATGGCATCCCCGAAGATCCTGAGCTCGTTGACAGAAGCGCTATACGACACCTTTGCGCTGGAGAGACCTATACATACCTGGGCGTGCCACAGAGCCGCATTCAGGACGCGACATCTATAAAGGATACTCTCCGATGCAGATACAAACGTCTCATCCGGCAGATTTGGTCTTCCGAACTGTCGGCGAGAAACAAAGTATCTGCAACGAACATGCTTGCCGTCCCGGTAGTACTCTATTCATTTGGAGTGGTTCCATGGACGAAGGACGAGCTCAGATCCCTTGATATCGGGACGCGAAAGGTTTTGCACATGAACAAGAGCATGCACCTTAAGTCTTCTGTTCCGCGACTTTACATCTCACGCCGCCTAGGTGGTCGCGGAATACTGAATCTTGAATTTCTTCACAACAGACTCATTCTGGGTACAGCACATATAGTTGCAAATGGACAAGACCCTCTTCTTAAAATGGTCAGGAAACACGAAGAAGTGGGAAAAGGGGCGTTTCTGTACAAAGCAGCGGAGGAGGCTGCTGAAACACTCGGCCTTGACTTCAATACTAGGGGTGAGCAAAATGCATCAAATCTTATCCATCTTGAATACTCACTCCTGAAGGCCCGGATTAAGAAAGCACAGGAGAAAGACTTCCACGAACAGCTCCTCGACAAGAGGATGCACGGCATCTTCCACAGAAATGTGGAAGATCAGTCGATGTCGTATGAGCTAACGTTTGCTTTCCTTAGATCACCCGGATTGAAGTCGGGCACGGAGGGCTTCATTTTGGCATGTCAAGACGGTGTCATTTCCACTCTAGCATACCGTCGCCACATTTTGAGCCAAGACATTCCCGATGATAGTTGCAGAGCGTGTCATGCACACCCCGAGCATCTAGGACACATACTATCTAGTTGTCCAACTCATGCGGGAACGACCTACATCCAAAGGCACAATGCGGCACTAAGAGTGCTTTATTACCATCTCTGTCACTCTTATGGCATTAGCCCAAATACCTCTCCGCTAAACGCTCCTAGAGAAATAGAGTCAATTGTCGAAAATGAGAAGTGCCGCATATACTGGAACTTCATATTCTCGACAATTGTTTCTGTTGCGCACTCGAGGCCTGACATAGTTCTCCTTGACTTCGAGAAACGAACCATGTTCGTTATCGAATTTTCGGCACCAGCTGACAAAAACGTCACAGCCAAGGAGAAAGAAAAGAAAGAGAGGTATAAAGACCTTATAAGGGAGTTGCGACGGTTATACCCGGAATATTCTGTTAAGCTAATCATCTTGATCATCGGCGCTCTTGGAAGTGCCAAGGTTTCACTGGTTAATAGCCTGAAAAGCATCCCTGCGTGTCAAAAAAATGCTGAGACACTTGCGGGGAAAATGCAGAAAGCGGTCGTCCTTGGGTCGCTCCGTGTCCTCAGGGTGTACGAGACTTTTGCCGGACCATCGTATTGAGTTCGTCGCAGACTGTAACCACCTATCTCACGGTCGTGAGACGTGGTTACAGCTGAAATTTTACCGCGATTTCGCTGGGAGCGGGTGCAATTTTTCAGATTAGCACCCGCTCCCGGCGAAATCCTGCGGTTGTCCTTATGACAAACTTTTAACTATATATATATATATATATATATATATATATATATATACATTGAGACCACCGATCTCACGGTTGTGAGACGTGGTCATAAGTGTGATTTACCGCGGTTCTACTGGGAGCTGGTGTCATTTTTTAGATGGCAGTTGCTCTCTGTGGGACCCTGCGGTGGTTGTTTAACCCTTTTTTTAATTATATATATACATGTTGAGAACATTTTTCCATAGATTTACAGGTAAAATATTAGGCAAAAAGTTAAAATAAAAAATGCATTATTGTTGAATGATTGTAAAAAAATTAAATTTGTCACCTGTGCTCACCTCTGCAGTGTAATCTATTCAACCGAATTGAAACAAATTTAAATGATACATCTGTAATAATGTATACTCGACACATATTATAAGAATTTTCGATATCGCAAATTCTTTATAATTTTTATTTAGAATACATTGTAACTGACTTCTCGTTAAAATTTGATATTACATAATTGGCTTGGTAAATTGGGATGTAATAATATTATTATTTATCATTCTTGATAGGTTGAAACCACAAGAGCCCCTGACGCTTGGGTAATCCCGTTAGTCCCCTCGTGGGCCTAAGCGTGAACCCAAAGCCTTCTCCAAACGGCGAGAACCGCAGCCACGCTATTGGGCGATATATCTCACGATACTTACTGATGCAGTTACTGCCCGTGAGTGCCAGACGCTTCCCTGCAATCGCCAGGCAGTGGCAAAGAATATAAATAGCCCCCTTATCATCCTTTTAGCACAGGCGACAGAGGAGGCTTTCTGCGAGTTCTAGCTTATGTCTATGATAGCTGAGGTTTCCATTTCCTATAAATATTTCCCTTAGGACCATGGCTTCGTTTCTCCCGAGCTTGAGTATTTCTTTCGCTCGATTAGGGTTTTAATTAAAACCCATGAGTGTTTTAGCCTGTCTGGAGCCAGTGGCCATCCTCCACTCCTCCTGACGTTCCTCTGTCAGCCAACTGTTGATTTCTACAGTGACTATCCTACTGGAAATGCCTACAACTGGTTCGGGACCAGTAAAGTTTTCTCTTGCTGCTTGTTTTCCTAGCATCTCCGAGATCTCATTGCCTCTGATGCCACTGTATCCAGGGATCCAAAGTAGTGTCAGTCCGTTTTGCGTCGAAAGATAGCGCAGTGCCACAGAGCACTCCCATACTAGTAGCGTCGTATTTATCGTTCTATTCAGGATCATTGTGGCAACCTTGCTGACTGAGCAGATACGTGTATTTCTTTTGTTGCCATACTCCTGTGCCTTGTAGATACACCGGAACACGGCCATAACCTTAGATTGTAGGACTGTGGTGTATGACCCCATCGGGATTGAGAAGCCCATTCCACTTCTTCTATGATACACACCGGCTCCTGCTTTCTCATTGTTCCTGTAGCCATCTGTGAACCAGTTGTCCCCATCACTAGACAGGTGTGCCTCGTCGTTAACCCATTCATTTCCCGTGGATAGACTAACACGATACTTCTTGTCGAAGAGATAGCGAATGGGCGTTTTGTCCCTGAGCATGCTCAGGGTCGGCCTACTCGCGATACCATATTTATTCTCCAAGCTACCTTTGCAGCCACAGCCTTGACAGTGAAATGGAGGGACTCTTACCCTGTTATTGCCCACAATGCTGCCATTTCCAGGGCTTCCAGGTCTCTAATTGACCTGGGCACTTCCGAAAGTGCACTCTTCAGATCCGTGGAATACTTGTCCCAGATTTTAACTCGAACTCTATCTGTAAAGGATCAGAGAGAATGGGTTCGTCTGAGACTCTTCACTTCCTAACATTATATCTAAAACTACCGGTACAGAGGGTGATCGCAATGAGTTCTTCCCTGACCGAGTTATTAAACGTCGGGGTATTCTCCATGTTTAGAATATCTAAATCAGTAGTAATTAAATATTTCAATAGATCCTTACCTCTTGAGTTGGTGTTCGTGCTACCTCAAAAAGTATGGTGGGAATTAGCATCATACCGCAACGAAGAGGAGGACCCTTCACCCTTCAGTATTCCACCAGTATACGTACTTCCTCTGTTGGGTTTCACTGATTATGGAAAGTAGGCCGATCACATGACTCCCTTCGCCAGTACGCAGGCCCTTGGTTTAGCCCCCTTGAAGTCCCTGTAACATAAACCAAGGTTCCTGGATTAGTGAGATAGCTGTGTACTTCAAAGCCACGCCCATCTGCAGAACCGCAGAGGCGCCTTCATGGTGATGCAAGTTAATTCGGGTAATGGTTAGGCCGGAAGTAGTCATTTAGGTCTGCCTCCAAACTTCCTCTGTCCCGCCCATAAAATGGGTTATGTTAGACCCGTTCGGGTACAACGGATCAAAAATTGGTTATTTCTATGGTTTTTTAAATTTATCTCAATTTCTAAGGCATTAATATAAAATCAAACTCAAACCTTTTGTCTAACGGTTGATCAGTCACTTGTTAAGTTTTATTGAATTCGTTGGACAATTGCGCTGACAATTAAAAAAAGGTCCAAAATACATGATTATTTCAGGTTAGGATACTTGGTAGCATTTTTTTACGCAGCAAAAAAGGAAGAATTTATACGGATTGGGGCGAATTAACATTTTTTAATGCGCGCGACTCCCGTTTCCTGATTTGTTTAAACGAATTGATATGTATTTTGTGAATGACCCCTTGGGCACGAAATTTACATAAGTTTTTAGAACGTCCAAAAAACATTTTTGGTAATTCAGGTCAAAAACCGCCCTCAAAACATCCTGCGGTATACTGGAGCATGAAGTATGAGTGCGAACGCGAAGACTCCCTTTACATTTGGCCCTGTATCTCAATAAATCTTAATTGTCCATTTTCTTACTTGAAATTTTTTATAGCAAAAAAGACAGGCTTTCTTTTGCAACTATTTAAAAAAAATCGAAGAACCTAAATGGCGAAAAAAGTTAAATATAGAATTTATTTATTTTAAAAATGGTTAAAAATGTTTTTGTTTTTTTGTTATAAATAATATAAATAGGATGAAAGGGTGTCAAAAGCACTTTCTGCAACCTTGATAAAAAATTACATTGCTTAATTAGAAAGCGAATTCCAGGCTTTTGAAACTACCCGTGCATGCGTTGGGATGGGAAATTCAACCCCCCCACCACTTGGGGAGGGGTGGTAATCCTGGGCTATAAATTTTTGGAATAAGTACTGTTGGTTAAACGAACATATTCACAGAATTTTAAGACAATCGAAGAACATGACTTTTAAATTTGCGGCAACTTAGAAATAATGCCCCATATATTCTGTTAAGCTAGTCGCCCTGATCATGGGTATAGGCAGGTGGGCTTTCGGATGAATTAGTTTTGATGCGTGTCTGTGTCCGTGTGTGTTCTTGTGAGGTTGATGTAATATATTCCTACCGTACCGACATCAAGCCCGTTCTGCTGAGCTTCTAGAACATTTTCGGAGGGTCCTGATGACGTCACAGAATAATATTGCGCAATTGCGGGAGCCGAATTTTCGTAAACAGCATCAATTTTATTTATTATCTCAATTAAGCATTTCGCGTAAATACTTTCAAGGTTATATTTTGCTTTGTCCGACAATTTTCTACTGCGTCATATAATTATGAAAAAAACGAGGATGATTTATTGCTTCCTCATAGATAAACATTTAATTAAAAATGACGGTCGTTATTAATTTAATGGCAAAAATATGAAGATGTACAGGTAAAATTTGATATGGAGGGCAATTCATTACATATTCATGGCAGATATATGCCAGATATATTATCGTGCTAAGTTTCTAGAATATTCTTAATGATGTTATCAAATTATACTACATAATTTTGTGAAACGAATTTTGCGTAAACAACCTTCTAGAACTTTATTGCATCATATAATGCAATATTGTGCAGAAGCCTCCAGAAATTTGGTAGAGGGGATAAGCATCTATGAAGGAGGTCAGCTTTTCTCTTCCATCAGTTTGTTGTCAGATGTCAAATCGTGAAGAAAAGCAGCGAGAGCTAAAAATTCGTTCAAACTTGTTGCTGAAGAACATTCAAGAACTAAAACAAGTCTTTAAGCATATACGTCACTGGTTCAGTATTCTTGACATGATTTATACTAAATATTTCAGTTATCCAATTCGATGTGTAGCCTTTTTCAAAAACATGCTTGAATTTACTTATACGTGCTTTATCTTCAACTCTAAATTTCGTTTTCTTAACTACTTGTTTCACACTATAATTTTTGCATACATTGAACAACAATTTTTTCTCATTTTAATTAGTAACATCATTTGGTTTCATTCTAATAGTATGATGTCTAGTAGCGTTGTAAGACAAAATTAAATCTTCCAAAATATCCATCCACTTATAATTACCCTGCAAACTAAATTGCATCCACATTTTATTTTTGAAAGTACGATTAAATCGCTCGCATATTGATACTTTTAAATTACTAAACGCTTAGTACAAATTTAATTTATATGGCTTCATAAGATTTCCAAAATGCAAGTTGTAAAATTCTTTACCCCTATCAGCATGCACATTTTTTGGTCCGCCTCCTTTATGAAGTACAGATTCCATGACTGTAGTTACATCTTCATGTGAATGTATAGAATTCCTGAAAATAATAACAAGAATCCAACGATAAAATTTGGACAACCACCATAAAATGCTCCTATTGTAATTTGAAAAATAAAATAAAATTTCCTAACAAAAAAAAATTTCCTTTTTCCTTGGACAAAAAATAAAACAGATAAAAGAACAATGAGAAGGCAGCTAACCAATTCCCCTGTCTTCTTTTTTTTTTTGATTTCTTTCGTCTTTTTTATTTTTATTATTATCAAATCACAACCCAAAAACATTTATAATATTTACCAACGTTTCGGCGCTCATACAGCACCCTTATCAAGGTAAGAAAAATTAGAGCAGGTAGGAACAGTGACGAACCAACTTTTCGTTCGTCACTGTTCCAAATTGTGTTGCTGCTTTCTTCATGTTGGAAGAAAATCGTTATTGACAGCAATTTTGTTCAACTTTGGGAAATCCACCTTCACTGCTTCACTTTTTTGATATTCACAGTATTAAATTTTCTTGTTAGAGTTTGTAAATCTGTTCTCACGTATATCACTTGTTTTAGTTCTTTAATGTTCTTCAGCAATAAGTTTGAACAAATTTTTAGCTCTCGCTGCTTTTCTTCACGATTTGACATCTGACAACAAACTGATGGAAGCGAAAAGCTGACCTCCTTCATAGATGCTTATCCCCTCTACCAAATTTCTGGAGGCTTCTGCACAATATTGCATTATATGATGCAATAAAGTTCTAGAAGGTTGTTTACGCAAAATTCGTTTCACAAAATTGTGTAGTATAATTTGATAACATCATTAAGAATATTCTAGAAACTTAGCACGATAATATATCTGGCATATATCTGCCATGAATATGTAATGAATTGCCCTCCATATCAAATTTTACCTGTACACCTTCATATTTTTGCCATTAAATTAATAACGAGAGGCATTTTTAATTAAATGTTTATCTATGAGGAAGCAATAAATCATCCTCGTTTTTTTCATAATTATATGACGCAGTAGAAAATTGTCGGACAACGCAAAATATAACCTTGAAAGTATTTACGCGAAATGCTTAATTGAGATAATAAATAAAATTGATGCTGTTTACGAAAATTCGGCTCCTGCAATTGCGCAATATTATTCTGTGACGTCATCAGGACCCTCCGAAAATGTTCTAGAAGCTCAGCAGAACGGGCTTGATGTCGGTAAGGTAGGAATATATTACATCAACCTCACAAGGACACACACGGATATGCACGGACCCAAAAACGCATCAATACTAATTCATCCGAAAGCCCACCTGCTCTAATTTTTCTTACCTTGATAAGGGTGCTGTATGAGCGCCGAAACGTTCGTAAATAATATGCATGTTTTTGTTTTGTGATTTGATAATAATAAAAATAAAAAAGACGAAAGAAATAAAAAAAGAGAAGGAAGGGGAATTGGTTGGCTGCCTTCTCATTCTTCTTTTCTCTGTTTTATTTTTTTGTCCAAGGAAAAAGGAAATTTTTTTTTTCAGGAAATTTTTTCTTTTTTTTCAAATTACAATAGGAGAATTTTATTTTGGTTGACCAAATTTGGTCATTGGATTCTTGTTTTTATTTTCAGAAATTCTATACATTCACTTGAGTATTGGACGTTAAATAGGATTTTAATCTGATTTAAAATTCTTAAATTGAGTTACATCTTCACCCTCCTTGGATTTTTCGGGAGCAGCCCAAGTAAAATTTGAAAATATGTCAATTACTGTTAAGGCGTACTTTTATCCTTTGTTAACTTTATCGTATGACTGCATTTTAACAAGATCAGCTTGCCAGGTCTCATTAATGCCACGGATGTCAAAATGTCGACGTTGGTAATTTCTTCTAGCTGGCTTGTGCAGCTTCTTAACCAACTGCAGCTTCTCAACGTCCATTTCTGAGTGTGTTCCGTCTGTTTTGTACTTAAATAATGGGCTCTGAATTTCGATAAACCTGTTTTTGAATTGATTCAACATCAATTTTCGCATTCTTTACAAAGTTTATCTGTGGAATTTTCTAAAGTTTTAATCGTATTATTGTTAACTACTTCGGTTCGCAAAGAAGCTTTAATAGCATGCTGTATCGTATGTTGTACCATATTGAAATTAACAGCATCATTCTACTCTTGAGCTTCAGCCACTTCACCCAGCCTTTTATTATTCATATCATAATGTCCTTCAGATTTGACTTGGAAGTCAATTCGAGGAGGACCACGACTTATACTTTCTCTGCTTGCTTGAAATGACGTCCAAACAGATTGATACTCATCTTCAAAATGATGAAAATCTTGAAAAACCACTTATTAATATATAATTCCAGCTTCTCGTAGTTCTGCAATAATTGCCATTATTTCGTTTGTACGACTTGGATTTCCAGCTACTCGAGACGCTAGCAGTAAGCGTAATCGATCTACCAATTCGCTCGTGTCACCCCAGTAAAGCTAATCCATTAGATTTCTTTCTCTAGCAATCATGTGTTGTAGAATCATACCTTCACCTGATAATGATGATAATTATTATTTTTCTATAATTTTCAACGTCACTGAAAGTTATAGAAGACTCTTCGGGTACTTTTTTTAATAAAAGATCAAGGAAACTTTTACTTTTAGGAAAATTCAAATTACCCGCATGAATATAGTTCTGACTGAAAGTTATCGGAGAATCTTGAATCATTAATCTAACTTTCATTAATTTTTTCGCATTATCGACTTCTCTACTTCTTTCACCTAACAATATGAGATACTTGTTTGCATCATCAGTCCATTAACTAGAAGGCGTTTCTAAAGTATTTTCCGCTCCACTACGAGTTGATAACTCTAAATGACTTGGATCTTCTGTCTAATCTCCTTCTTCCTCACCATTAATTGATTTATATTACAAATCGTCATCATCGTCGATATTTTCTTCAACTTCACTCTATGCTTCTGGTTGACCCCTGTTGTCCTTAAAATCGATTTTGAACATTAAATTTTTGAAACATATGGCCATGAAATTTCCCTACAGAGCCATATATTTCAAAAATCTAATTTAAAGACACACAGGGGTCAACCGGCACGTCCATGTGAATTTTATATGCCCTTACACTATCCAGCGGCTCAATTTTCTCTATTGAATTAAAAATGGGCTTAAAAGTATCACTTAATGTGGACTCAACTGTTTCTTTTACCAACTTTATTAACCTGTGTTTTCGTCGAATTAATTCACTAGCTCTAGAAATTTGACGTGGAATATTTTTTTTTGCTTTTGAAAATTCTTCTTACGTGACGACATGTTGATACATCAATGTCTGAGGTGTGACTGTTTCTATATTAATCACTACATATGTATATAATACTCTTTAAGATTCATGAAACAATCAAAATCTTATCTATATCTGCCTTGGGCATATGGCTGACTCAAGTAAAAATTGTCGACATCCGTGTGTCTAGCCATACAAAAGATTGATCTTATATTATCGTATTTCTCACAAGCCACATCGACAAATACAATGACTGAATTTGGTTTTGCTTCACATGGCATTATAACCTTTTCATGCTCATTGAAAGAATAGTACTCAACGTCATCGACTGATTGAGGGACTTCATCCAAAAATTCATACTTTGGTTATTTTAGAGGTTTTGAGTAGATGTAAATATTTGCAAACCTTAATCCATTTGGATGTATTAGTACAGCCAGCAAAGCATTTGTCTTTCCACAGTTGGAAGGTCCACAAAATACTGCTCCTACACTGTTTGGCAGCCAATATCAATGTCGTTTTTCCCTATTCCCGTTTTGAACTAGTAAATCAAAATTCTGGATAGGTAATCTCACAGGTTGTGCTTTAAACTGCATCTTGGCAAAGACTGACTGGAAAAACTATAAATATCCTTGTTATACATAAAGGTTGCCTCTTCAGTCTAAAAGTATCCCTTGCACAGATATGATCGTTCACAGAGGCAAAAGTGTCAGTCGTAAACGAACCCGGTTACCAGTAGAGTGGACCAGGTAGGTACTAAACTAGCAAAACGTTTAGCTCGATGTGATCCAGGTATCAATCCACTGGACGCAACTTACAAAGAGCACGATATAGCCTACTCACAAAATAGAGAAAATATTGAGACTAGAAACTCAGCTGACAGAGTAGTAGCTGAAAAAGCTTCGAAACGTGTCTTTTCTTAGGGCACAGGCATTGCGAAAAGGCAGCTGCTGGGGAATAACAAACGGAATGAAGGTGAAATCAAAATTAGGTATGAATCTTAGGAATAAAGATTCTATAACTAGACTGAGAAAAATGGTCGCTGCTGCTAAAAAGTCAATATTTTCAAGCAATAATGCACAAACTGCCCTTAAATCTGCATTCAGTGGCACACGCGCAACTGTAATGAAGGCTCGTGAAAGAAGAAATGTAAATAAACTTCGTATTCTACCTGTACCGGCCAAAGTAAGAGGATTTGTACCTTTCGCCATACCCGTTTTCGTGGGCTCAGTGCTGCTCGGGCTCTAGCTGGTGGAGCTGCTGGAAAAGCTAAGGCTCTGAATGATGCAAATTCGGCAAAACAACAACTTTCAGAGAGTAAACGACATAATGAAGCGATGGAAGCCACTTCTTTAGGAAAAGGTATTTACTTGAAACCATATATACAAGAAGCAGGACTTAAACGCAAGTCTAAAAACTCAAAGTAAAGCTACCTCATGGAGCCTCAAGTGATGCAGATTTACATAAATTTGCAAAATCTTTAAAAATTCCATATTTTCGAGGTGTTTTTATACGAAGTAGATTACCGAAGGGTGAACCACGTAAATATTAAGTGCTATTGTTAATCTTGATGATAAAAAAGAGCCAGGAACACATTGGTGTGCTTATAAAAATATGGGCAATAAAATCATTAATTTCGATAGCTTCGGTAATCTTCGGCCACCTTCGGATCTCTTTAAGTATTTTGATGTTGGTAGCATAAAGTATAATCATGAGAGATATCAAAAGTATGATACATTCGTGTGTAGACATTTATGTTTGCAATTTCTGTGCAATCAATTAAAATCTAGAATTACGTTCAATCTATATAAGTGCTGAAATTTGCAGTAACAAGTCAGTTGAACACTAGCTGCCATCATGGATGATTCATTGACACTAACATTATCGGGAACTTCTTTAATCCTGGAAACTCACTATTTTTATTTGATTGAATTGTCTTCTTATAAAAATTACACGTTTGGACTTGTTGAATTTCTAACCTTCAATTTGGTATCTAATGTAGACATTGGTAAAAATAAATTTTATGTGGGTGCTGGAATTATTGAAATACCTACAGGAAGTTATGAAATAAGTGACATAAAGTGCTTTCTACAGATTGCTTGAGTAAAAAATGGTATTGAAATTCATATTAAACCAAACAATAATACTTTGAAAAGTGAAATTTATTGCAGTCATGATATAAAGTTTGAAACTAGAAATCCTATTTGTCATTTTGTGGGATTTTTTCCACGCAGACTAGAAGCTAAACAAATTTATGAATCTGATCAACCGGTATCAATCATAAAACTGAATTCTTTAGGAACTGGGTGTAGCATAACTACATGTGTGAACATTAATGGCCAGGAAGTACATACTATTCATGAATTTTTTTCTGTACTGCCACCTGGATATAAGATAGTGGAAGTACCATCTCATGTCATTTACTTACCAGTCGCCGTGCAGACAATAGATCATATACAGCTCCGTATAGTTGATTAAGACGGACATTTGGTTAATTTTCATGGAGAAAATTAGACTACACGTCAATTCTCTCTAATAATAACAGCTATCGTTTTTAATATAAAGATTGTCTTTGGTTATAATAAGCCAGCACAATGCCACAAAGTAATCAGTCGACAAGGAGCAGTCATGGGGTCAACACCTCAAAGCGTGCAATTCCTAAAATGTCTAGGTCTGCAGCTCAAAAAAAGAAGAAAAGAATAAACAGAAGCAAGATTTATTGCACCTGAATCTGTAAATTTGTTTATCAACGTTTGATTATTTGACTTGGAGGGAGAAATTCTAAATATTCAAGCACCAATCATCTTTGATGAGTCGATTGCGCCCTGTGAAATTTATGCACATCAGCCTTACGCCTCATCAACCTTCAATAACAGTAATGAAATTCGAATTTCTGTTCAAAATCAGGACCATTGTCTCCTACCTAGCAAAAGATCACTTCACGTATATAGAAGAATGGTACGAACGGATGGAGTTCCAGTGATAAACACAGTTTTAGTTTCTAATGCCATCTGTCATTTATTTGGAGAAGCAAGATATGAAATCGATGCAATAGAAATTGATAGATACAAAAATGTTGGTCTCACTAGTCTCATAAAAAAATTATGTATCTCGAAAACCTTGGCAATCACGTTACATACAGAATACTGGGTGGCTTGAAATAAATAATAATCATCAATCACTAACCATTGCTACTGGTTACTTTGATGTAACCGTCCCTTTTAGCATGATATTTGGTTTTGCTGAAGATTGTCACAAAATCATTGTCAATGCTAACCATGAACTCATTTTGACAAGATCAAAACGTGATGCAACTGCCGTCTTGCAAGCAGCCCCCATTAATGAGTATAAAATTGAAATTAATAAAATAGAGTGGTTATTGCCTAGTGTTAGACTGTCAGATTCACGAAAACTTTAGTCGCTAGAATAAATTGAAAGAGATCCATCTATTCCAATAAATTTTCGAACTTGGGAATTGTATCAATATCCTCTACTGTCAATTACTTCAAACAATGTTTGGACTGTAAAAACCTCAACATAATTGAAATCCGAGATTTGTTATACTAGGATTTCAAACAAAACAGCAAAAATAATACTAATAAAAGCTATAGCTACTTTGATCACTGCAATCTAACTAATGTGAAACTTCTTTTAAATAATCAGTGTTACTCTTATAGTAATTAGAATCCTGATAATAATCGAAAGCAGCATGCTCTACTTTATAAAATGTACACAATCTTTCAAGCTAATTACGATGGCAAGGAACCGCAATCATTGCTATCGAGAGGAGAATTTATAGGGTATGCGCCTCAAGTTGTTCTTCACTGCTCTAAACAAACTGAGTCACTGAAATACGGACCAGTTGACGTTCGTTTGGAATTTCAAAGTAGTGAAAATTTGCGCGCTTGAACATCAGAATATTGCTTAATTTTGCATTATAGTATAGTTGAGTATAAACCAATAAGGGGTTTGGTGAAAAAATTGATATAAAACTACTGGAACCAAGAGAATCTGAGGTTAGCAGTCTAAGCTCTCCAATCTCGTTATGTGCTGGCCCGTAGTGCCACGTAAACATAGCGGCTTTGGGTGCCAACACAAAGCGAGATTAGAGACCTTAGATTGCTAATCCCAGATTCGAGAGTTTAGCATGGAGCTACCGCAATGCGCAAATGAAAATGTGCTTTCATTAAAAAACTGGATGTCCTTAGAACAGTTCTATTAGATTAGTTTTTAATTTATAAAGATGAGAAAATCCCCAGTCCCCCTCTCTCTCTCCCTCTGAAAAAAATATCCGTAACGAAAACTTTTTATTTTCGTGGGGGCAAAGCGACTTTGAAAAAATATACCCCACCGAATCGAAAAATCGAAAAAAAATTGCGAATCGAAAAAAAGGTTTCGAATAAAACTTACGTATTTCATAAAGGAGAATCTGAAGCTGTGATAAAAAATTGGGGTTCCCATTTGAAATTACAAAGTTACGGCCACTCCTGCCTCCTGGGGGAGGTGGTATGGGGTAAATTTGTTCAAACTCGCTTTTCCCCCTCGAAAATAAAAAGTTTTTATTACGGATATTTTTTTCATAGGATGCGTATTTTTTGAGATATTTCGATGTGTCAAGCTGAAAAAAACCCATATATATATATTTCGGTTTCGATTCCTTTGGAATAGAACCGAAGGGCCTATGACAAAGCCACCGAACGCGTCCTCGGGTTGCGGATAGAGGGTTCCTGTACCAAGGGTTTCTGCTGAATATGGTTACAATCATTAATAAGCAGTCGCGGACAATTGTTACATTAGATAGCTGCAGCAGTTTAGGAAAATGATCTAAATTAAACCTTTGAGTTCGAATTAAAGCAGATGAGTTGATTTGAAAACAAGTTTGCTTGGAAATATGGTTTTAAGGTTGCATTGAATAAAGAACACCAATTTAAATTTAACTTTTTTTTTCTCTTCTATATTTTTCAATAACTAATATTTACAATGTATATATCTTACAATCTGAAAATGGATTCAACACTCATTCCTCTGCATCACTAACACATACACACACCACGCTTTTATCGCTTCACTCCCTGTTCTGGTGGTTCGGATCCCACCTTAGGCTGTAGGTCCTCCCATCATGCACTTTACTGCAACCCAGACCGTGAATGATGGGGTAAACCCCAGGCTTTGCCCAATATGTCAGGGCGAACGCTCTTATCAGATCACTTGATTGCAATACAATAATGCGCCTGTGACTGATAATATATACCGGGACAGCCCCGTGCAAACTATTCAGAAATAAAAATCAATCTCTAAACCAAAAATGCCGTCGACATATTGAGCTGTAACCATCTCAATCCAGAGAAATTAATATTTAATTAAATAACTAAACAATTAAATGAAAATGAAATATAATAATGAAATATAAATAAGCCCAGGCGTAGTGATGAGGCGACCCAATCACCCGAGTATCGCGCAGTACCACCCACAATAGGCCTCTCTCGAATGGGGGCCATCGTTCAGTTGAGAGTGGCAATAGGACCGAACCGAGCCTACGACTAGGCAAAGGCCCCGGACAAACGCGAGAACATCATTATAAATGGTCGGACCATCTCAGTAGGGACATCTTTACCTGTTGGCAAAAAAATTCACCGGCGCGAAGAGTATTCATGCAGAGGCTACATGAACTTTGGGTCAATATGCACTCGGAACATGGTCATAAAACGCCTCAGTATTTAAGAGATTAGGTATCCTTTTTGCGCAAAAACGGGTACGAAGCTCTTTATCTAGAAAAGGGAAATTCTCCAACGAACATACCACCTGTTCCAGCAAGACCACCTTTGCAGATAGCCGATAATGCCAACATGAGAAGTAGCAGAACAAAAATCCACCAAAAAGTCTTTCTCAGGATCGAGAAATTAGCTGAAGCTAATACTGCTCTCCCCGATTTGTTCCCCGAAGATTTTAATCTCTGGAATCTGAACTGTGTAGTTTACGAGAAGGCGGTCTTTCTGCTTAACGACCATAGAAGTAACGATACTTCAGTATGCCTGAGTAAGACTCGCGAGAGTATTGCACAGTTTCAGTTTAAAATAGACACGGCGAGACGGCATGCATGAAATATTCAGTGCGTTATTAGCTACATAACATCAAATAAAAAATTCACTCCTAAAGTTAGGGCACTTGCTCGAAACTTAAGGAAAGCAAATCACACGCTGAACTAGTGTAAACTGTTGATCATCAAGCAGCACTGGACGCAAAAAAAAATCTCTTTCAACAGCGAAAGAGCGCCTTGAACGGCGAGTAAAGTGGATTCAGGAAAATTCGACCTTTTCTACTCATCTTTCCCGTCTATTCAATAAAACGTCATGTGCCGTTACAAAGCCGCCTAATCGAGAAGAGATTCAAGTCTTCTGGGAGCAAGTATGTGGAGATACTGATCAGTTCAATGAAGACTCTTCAGATATATCACTCATTCGTAACTTTTGACAAACGCAAAGGTTACAAGGTCCAGAGGAAGAATGTACACTAATTACTGCTAAAGAAGTGAAGAAAGTTATCGCTAGAACTAAGAACTTCTCAACGCCAGGGCCAGATAAAATCATCAACATTTGGTGCAAGAGCTTCACTTCTACGCACTAACATCTAGCTCGTATATTTAGTGCTTTCTTAAATGGAGAACAACCCAACTCGCAGTGGATAGTGGAAAGATGCACGGTACTGATCCCTAAGACCGGAGATTTGTCAAGTCCAAAGAACTACAGGCCCATAGCTTGTTTAAACACCGGCTACAAGCTTTTCACTGGCATCTTCAAAGAGAGGATATTAACATCTACGAGCCGGTATGGAGTGCAATAGTTGAACAACGTGGAAGCAGGAGCGACGGAACAGGTCCAGGCCATATGTGGAATTTGAAATCTAGGGAAAGGGCGGAGGGGGAAGGGAAACAAGCAACAGGTGTTCCGCCGCCACTGCGTGTATGCAAGAGAGGGCTGGCAGTTTGCAGGGAGAACCTGTTAATAAACAGATGTATTACCCCGCACTCGATCAGGTATCGACGCAATCTGTCCATGACTTGGATTGATTACCGTAAGGCATTCGATAACACGAACCGTGAGCTACTCATCAAGCTCCTTGAATGCCTGGAGGTGCACCAAAAAATAGTGAGATGCATAAAAGAGCTTATGCTCTTGTAGCGGACAAGATTTGTCATAATATCTGACAAAAGACAAGTGACCACCAGCTACATCACATATAAGAGGGGGGTCTTCCGAGGAGACTCTCTAAGTCCGATACTTTTTTGCATCTCCCTCTTGCCTCTATCTATTGTGCTCCGAGGCAGAAGCTCTGGATACCTATGTGACCCGCCGAACAGAAGAGAATATAACGTCAACCACCTTTTATATATGGACGAACTTAAACTCTTCGCTTCTGCAAAAGAGGACCTTAACATCCTTGTGGCGGCGGTAAATAGGTACTCGAAAGCGATTGGCATGAGCTTTAAACTGGACAAGTGTGCCTGCATCCACCTACACCAAGAAAGACTAGAAAATACATCATCGCGTGACGATCAGGATGTTCTGTACAGGAAGAAGAACATTTGCTTCTACTAACAGATCATGCTAACAAGCCCCTTAATGGTAAATTCTACAACATTATACGTAGAGAAGAGCTAACGCTGGGTCTGCCCAACATCAGATGTAAAACATCTGCTGGATTGAGATCGGAGCCTGAGGGATTTCCTTTTGCCTCTCAAGACAGCGTTATAGACACCTTAGTTTACCGCTAGCGCATAATGAATGTACCTGTAGGCGATACCAACTGCCCAGCGTGCAAGCAAGAGCCAGAAAGACTTGGATATGTTCTCAGTGGATGCTCAAAATATACATGCTACGTGTACATAGAGAGACACAATGTGGCTCTAAAAGTATTATATTACCAGCTTGGGCACTTCTATGTTGTTGATCTAATGCCCGTCTTGCGATGAACCCACGAGGAACTCGAGTCCGTTGTGGAGAATGATCAGTGTAAGATCCACTGTAATTTTTCATGCTCCACCATTTAGCGTATCAGTACTACAAAGCCTAATATTGTCGTCCAAGCACTTCTTTTTGAGCTGAGCAGGCTGTACGAAGGCTACAAAGTCCATCTTGTACTTTTCATAATCGGCTGTCTTAAAGGTATGAGAGCTTTATTTCTTAGCCAACTCAACAAAAACCCAGCTTTCCAGCGTAAGGTTCAGTCCATCGCGAGCCGGAGGCAAGAGGCTGTTCTTCTGTAATCACTTCATCTGGTGCGTCAACATTGTTCCTCGTAACATTCTTCAAAGATTGGTAGCTCTAAAAAAGTATCCAGAGGTGAAAGCTTCATCTCCAACTGTGCCGTCTGACGCGTAAGGTCATCCGTGGCTAGAGAACGGACTCCAAGGAACAGTGTTGTACGAAGTCTATTGCGTAAATTTCCTGCTCTTGCTTACCTTCTGGGATAGAAGGAGCAGGAGTGTATGCGTATACCTTTCAATTGCGTCACGATCGATTGCTTTAAGGAACCATGATCGTAGCTTCTAGATCCTACAACTTTCCAGAATAACAAATAAATTAATTTAAATATATATATATATATATATATATATATATATATATATATATATATATATGTATATATATATATAGAATATGGCTCAGTTGGTCAGGCGCTCAACTTCACGTTAGAGGTCCGGGATCCGATCCCTGAGCCGGTTCCGCTGAAGATTTTTGTATGTACCTTTACCGAGTTTCTAGTAATTCAGATCCCACCTTAAGCTGTAGGTCCCCCGATCATGCACTTGGCTGCAACCCAGTCCGCGAATGTTGGGGTGAAAACCAGGCTTCGCTCAATATATCAAATTAGGCATACTGCTCTTATCAGTTCACTTGATTGCATTACAAAAATGCATCCGTGACATGATATATACCGGGACAGCCCTGTGCAGACTATAAAAAAATCGACCTTCAACAAAAAATGCCTTCGATATATTCGGCTAAAGCCATCTTAAGCCTGAGACAATTATATTATATTATACTATACCATACTATACTATACTATACTATACTATACTATACTATACTATACTATACTATTATTATTATTATTATTATTATAGATTAGCAGTTCGAACTCGAAAGTTCATTGCCTCATCTACCCGAGACCGCCACATATCTCTGTCTTGTGCATTCTCCATCCAGTTTAAGTAATCATGTCCTAGTTCTTTTAGAGCATCCCTTACATTTTTCTCCCATCTGTTTCTCGGTCTGCCTAGGGGTCTCTTACCAGTCGGTCTCCCTCTTAAAACTTGCGCTACTGTTCTTTCATTGCCCATTCTTGCTACATGCCCCGCCCATCTTAATTTACGCGCTTTCATTACTCTATTAATATTTGCTGATCCGTAGAGAGCGTGCAGCTCATCATTATGCAGTTTTCTCCACTCGCCGGTCTCTTCGTCCCTTTTTGGACCATAGATTTTTCTAAGTACTTTATTCTCGAAAACTCTAAACCTATTCTCTTCTCCTTTCGTCAGCGCCCACGTTTCACACCCGTACATGACGACCGGCATTATTATCGTTTTGTAAATTCTTACTTTGATGTTCCTAGATAGCGATCGCGATTTTAGTAGCGTGTTTGCTGCATAATAGCACCCATTGCCAGCGTGTAGCCGCGCATTGATTTCCGTTTTAATCTTATTTTCGCTAGTTATAATAGACCCGAGGTATTTAAACTCGTTAACCCTTTCGAATTTCATATTTCCGGCCATTAGATCCCCGTCTTGATTACTTTGTCCGGACCTGACGACGGTCATATATTTTGTCTTCGATTCGCTAACTTCCAAGCCAATCTCTTTGGCTTTTGCGATCAAGATTTCTGCATTTTTAGCTACCGTTTCTTTATCATCCCCTAGTATGTCGAGATCATCCGCATATCCAAGAATTTGTATTACCCCATTGAGGGTAGCACCGGTCGGATTCGCCTGCACTTGCCTAACCACGTATTCTAAAACTAAGTTAAAAAGGACGCACGAAAGTGCATCGCCCTGTTTCAGGCCATCGCGGATCGAAAACTCTTCAGATAAACTACCGTTTACGCGTATTCTACCCTTACTGCCGCTTAAGCAAATTTCGATAAGTCTAACCAATTTTCTTGGCACACCCAAGAACTCTAGGATCCAGTACATTCGCGCGCGTATGATAGAGTCGTAAGCTTTTTTAAAATCGATAAATAGCTGATGTACTGCTTCTTTAAATTCCCATTTCTTTTCTAACAGTTGTCTAATTGTAAACATTTGATCGCTTGTAGATCGGTTTCGGCGGAATCCACACTGGTAATCCCCAATGATTTCCTCGGCAAAAGGAGTTAGTCTACTTAGGATAACATTAGACAGGATCTTGTAGCACGAGGGCACAAGTGAAATTCCCCGATAGTTGTTACAGTTAGTTTTATCGCCTTTTTTAAAGATGGGAATAATGATAGAGGTATTCCATTCTTCCGGCATGCGTTCTGTTTTCCAAACTGCGCGTATCAATTTACAAATTTGCCTTGTGAGGCAAGGGCCTCCATTTTTTATCAGTTCTGACGGTAGGTCATCGATGCCCGCGGCTTTGTTATTTTTCAACTTCTTTATGGCCATTTCTATTTCTATATCAGTAGGATCGTTAATTAATAGATCAGCAGTGTGGATTTCGCCGAGATTACCTTCAACGGGGGCTTCACGTACATTTAATAGTTTATCGAAATAATCTTTCCATAAATTCAGTCTCTCTGTCACATCGGCTACTAGATTGCCATTTTCGTCCCTCATTACTTCCGTTCTACTTTGAAAGCCTTTCCTTATAGAATTGATTCCCCTGTACATCTCACGCGGGTTATTTTGTTTATTATGCGCTTCTATTGCTAGTATTTTATTCTTTTCCCACTCCCTTTTCTTGGATCTATAGAGCCTATTTGTACTTTTGCTAATCTCGAGATATTTCTTATGTGTTTGATCGCACTTATTTTGTAAACTACTTAGTCTGGCCTTCCGACGTTTCTCAAACCAGAGTTTGCACTCTTCGTCAAACCATGGTTTGCTTTTGGCTAATTTCTTAAAACCTATCGTAAGTTTCGCGGCTGCCTTTATCGCCTTTTTCGTATTGCTCCACAGGGTTTCCGGGTCCTCCTCGTGATTATTGTTATCGTCTCTCTGTTCTTGGAGAGCGTCGAAACTATTAGAAATCTCAACTTGGTAATTTAATGTTTCTGTTGCTGTTTTGAACTTATCTATATTGAAACGAACTGTTGGCTCTGTGCGGCTTGTTTTCTTACTTAACGCTAGCCTAGATCTTAGTTTTACTATCACGAGAAAATGGTCTGAATTTAAATCCGCTCCCCTATACGATCTTATATCGAGAATGTTTGTATGACGTCTTCTGTCTATTAGAACGTGATCAATCTGATTGTGAGTCTTACCATCTGGTGATGTCCAGGTGGCCTTATGTATATTTTTATGCTTGAAATATGTGCTTTTGACAACGAGGTTCTTTGAAGCTGCAAAGTTTATTACTCTGGTTCCATTATCATTACTGACGTCATGCAAACTTTCTGATCCTATTGTAGGCCTATACATTGGTTCTTTTCCAATTTTCGCGTTGAAATCCCCCAATACTATTTTTGCGTCAAACGTTGAGAACTTGTCAAAAACCTGCTCGATTGTTTCATAAAAAAGATCTTTAGTGTCTTCGTCTTTGTCCTCGGTGGGGCAGTGCACATTGATTAATACGTGTTTGCTGAAATTACCCTTTAGTACAATGTATGATAACCGGTCGTTAATGAATTGCATGTCGATAAGTGCTTGCGAAATTCGTTTATTAATAAGAAAACCAGTCCCCAGTCTTTGCCCCTTAGCTCCTCCCCAGTGCAAAGTATAGTCATCCCTAGAAATTGACGCGAAATCGCCCGACCAGCAGGTTTCTTGAAGTGCTATTACGTCAGTTTTGTAATCAATTGCTATCTTAATGAGTTCGCTAAATCGGCCAGTTTTTAGACTACGCGCGTTTAGAGTTCCCACCCTTAGATCTTTAACTGTAGTTTTTTGTTTTTGCAAGTTAGCCATGGTAGTTTCAAGATAATCCGCACGTTAGGATCCTATTCCGATCGTAGGTGAGTCCACTGTCCCAGGAGTGATAACCCCCATACCTCCCTAGGTCTAAGTATGGGAGCTTTCCGACTCTGACAAGGACCATGTCAACTTGTCGTCAGACACATTACAGTTTCATCCTCGTACCCTAACGTCCCCCTGCAAGGCAGCGCGCCTACTGGCATCAATACCCCTTTGGCCCTATGCAGGCGAATCATTCCACACATCCCTTGCGGGCAGTGTCATCGCTGCAGTGTCCAATGGGCAGCAGGATTTTTCCCTTACAAGATTTTTAGTTTTGGTTCGGGTATAGTTTCTAGGTGGGTACACGCTGCACCTTGGCTTGCCAGAACCCACCCATTGTGTATGAACGCGAATGGGTGGGTCCCCCCAAGCCATGGTTGTCGTGCACCTATTTTTACCAGTGCTAGATTCACCACACCTACGACTGGCTCCTATCGGCTGTCCGCGACTGCTTATTCTTGTATTCGCAGTTAACCTTGGGGGCTGTTCAGCCTCACGGGCCGTTCCTCTATCCGCAACCTGAGGACGCGCTACGTAGTGGTGATAGGAAACCCACCGAGTAGACTATACTATACTATACTATACTATACTATACTATACTATACTATAC
>CAKNYM010048887.1:108964-155796 GCA_932195095.1 Andricus curvator
AGAAAATAATCTCGTCTCTCCGTAGCTTAGTGGTTTAGAGCATCAGATCGGCATTTTTTTCACAATTTAAAAATCAATATTTAATAAAAATATTGAAACGACCAGTAGACAGAAACTTTAACATCATAATTATCATTGCTGGACATTTTTCATATTTCTGTATTTAAGTCAATATACTTTTATAACCAAGGTTTCTGCTAAAATTTTAGAATTCTGTTAATTTTAATTACCTTTAAACACAAGCTCAAATACTTATTCAAATTTCTGTAGTGAACTACATAATTTTTCTTTGGCAATAAGCTTGTTGTCAGTTTTGGTATTTTACATGAGGAATTAGGAGGTATAAAATGCTCTGGAGCCTAACACAAATCTCTATGAAAATCATGCAATTCTCCCGGATATTCCAAGTCTACCTCAAAAAATTAACCTATTGGCATATCTATTTGGCATATCTATTTGACTTATGGCATATTTATTTGAACACTGTGCTACACCACCACGAATAGCTCTCTCAATAAGAAGAACCATTCCAGGATCTATTAATAATTCAATTTCAGTTCCGATTAATTTGAGCATCGCATCAGAAGCAAGTACTGGAGCTGTACAGTAATGTAAGGGATCTACATTATAGGTTGCAAAACAGTTTCTTCTGAAATTTTCAAAAATATGGGCAAAAAGAAAAACGTCCGTTTTCAAGTAGAAATCAAAGTATTCTCCCATAGTTTTTATATTACACGTTTCTCAAAAAATGCACGCACGTTAGTAATCTTCATCGGAAATTTCATTATGATTCAATTTTGAATTAAATGCGCTTTTAGGTGAAAGCTGTTGCTCATTTAACTTTTCCTCATCATTAATATAGTAATAAGGAGATACTCCTTTTCTGACTAATATTTAATTGAAATTTCTCAGAATTATTGCAATGTTTGAGAGTAATTTTTTTATCGTCATTTCCCAGATAAGAAGATAATTTTTCAATCCCGACATATCATATTTCATATCCCGACAAATTGTGGAAAACCACCGGTACAGTGATTGTGTCTTTGTAATTTACATTACAGCCCTGATGACTTGGACCACGAAACTTGACAGTAAAATGGCAATGATCGTGATGTCTTATGTCATCTTGTTCAAATGGTTTCTCACAAATGTGACAGTTTTAAGCAGAAAGAAACTCTGCTTCTTGCTCTGGAGTCAGTTTCTCCATTGGCACAATGCACGTGTATTGAGAATCAATATTTTATGCAATTTCATATCATATCAACCTACATTGATTCGCATTTTCACAATCCAATCTATGATTCTGTAAAGATTTTTCCAATTTGAAGTGGCATAGGCACCTGTCACACAAAACTGTGCAACACTTAGAATTTGTAATCTGAGATATTACTAGCCGGGATAATTTTTTAATCAAAGCGAATCAATATATTGGATGACTGTCATTTGATTCGTTTTCATTAGATTATTCAGAGTAAAGATTTGTATTTTCTATCATTAAAAGGAGTATTGTAGGGCATCTTGACTTTTCTTTGCTTAGGTACGGTGGTACAATTTCACCTTCCTTATACTTTTATCATGTTCTATACCGTAAGCGTTTATACACAACTCATTAATTTTTTCCAATTTTGGAATATCTTCCAGAGTTACAGGAAACCAGATTCCATCATTCTTGAGTTCTGAATCAGAATTCGAATAATATATAATCTCACATACGCTATTTATCGCAGGATGAAGAGTGGCCATTACCAACCACAGAAAACTATAACAATTATTTTTGTAAATCAATAAAAGTTGATATACCTGAATTTTTCGTCAAAATTTACTATTAGGTTTATAATTATACCGTTTCACCGCTCACTATAGATTTAAATTTTCCAGTAAAAGAAACGTTAACTTTTAAACTACCATCTTTTATAAAGATATTTTTTATTCTTCGAACAACCATTTATTCTTAACCGGGAGTCGATTAATGGAGTTCGCCGCCTTAGTCAATTCAACTCTGGCAAAGTGAGACCTGTTTTGCTTTCACTCTGTTCAGGGTCGATGAAGCACGCTATCCTTCAAAATCGCTCGAAACTTAGAGGCACAAATATTTTCACCGAGCATGACTTGGACCCGGACTCTGTTAAAATCCACAAAGCTCTGAGCCAAGAAGCAGCTAATTTAAAAAACGCAGGACTGAAAACTCGTATAAGTGGTAACCGCCTGAGAGTTAACAATCTCATTTACAGCCTAGATGATTCAAGAAGGATGAGCCTAAAGGAAATAATCGGAAATAATGTTTTAAATATTGAAGTGCTTAACGGCCAGAGCTCTGGCACTCCTGTAAACAATAACATGTCACCTGCACCTGTCGCTTTGAATCTCTCTATGACTTCACAAGCAGGGATACACAATAATGAGTCAGCCTCATTTGTAAATTCAAATGAAGTTGCTATGCACAACACACAGCTAGGTTGTAGGACGTCTGAGAGGAAGATAGCCATCACCAACCTTTCTAAAACTAATCAACTCTTTTTTTCAAAGAAAAGAAGGGCAGATCCTGCAGGATCTGGGCAGCGTACAGACTGATTGGATGGATCTTTTACGGGAGAGCAGTAGTTTCAAGCTTCAGTTCTGCGGATATCTCACCAGGTGGAGGGATTTATAAACATAAGTCGGGTTTTAGTGTTCGTTATTGGAATATCAGTGGTTATAATGATTTGTGTAACTTGTATGTGAAGCAGAAAGCCTACTTAACTCGTCATTGTGTGATTTGTATAGGTGAGTCATGGCTCACAAACACATTTATGAAAGTGCCAAAATTTTGAGATGGTTACACCCCTTATTACTCCGTGGCTGTCAAAGAAAAAAGTAAGGACCATGGCAGTGGCGGGCTAATTACATTATCCCAAAACTGCGCTAACTATTTACATTGCAAACTGGAAGTCAGTAATTTATGGTTATTTGTGAAATCGACCTTCGAAAATTCCTTCACTCTGCATATCGGTAATTTATATTTTCCCCCATCAGCAAACTTGGACTTCTGTATTGATGCGCTCCAAAATGTTTTATTCTCCTTTAATAATGTAAACACACATTTTTCATTGATTGGTGATTTTAACGATCGTGTGGAAACGCTAAATAGCTTTTGTGATGAGATTTTTAATAATTATAATTTATTTCCAAATAGATCGGCCCTAGATGTTAAAGTTAATAAAAGAGGCAAAAAACTGGTGGAGTTAGTTGAATCGTACGATCTAGCGCTCTGCAATGGTCGTACATTTTC
Source organism: Andricus curvator (assembly GCA_932195095.1). Classification (NCBI taxonomy): domain Eukaryota; kingdom Metazoa; phylum Arthropoda; class Insecta; order Hymenoptera; family Cynipidae; genus Andricus; species Andricus curvator. Next base: position 112,233 of record CAKNYM010048887.1, read on the forward strand.
TGATAAGCTGGTTCAATTAACCTACCTAACCAAAAGAGGCTGCAGTACTATTGACTTATGTTGGTTAAGTATCGACTGCGCAAATCTTGCTAACGATTTCAATGTCCACAATATTTAGGACCAATGAAATCATTTACTTGTTGCTATCGATTTTAATATTATGCTCAAAAGTTCTAGGGATAGAGAACCTACCATATTTGGCGGCGTATCAACGTCTGTGAAATGGAATGATAGGGAGCGGAAACCTTTTATAATGCTTTGTCAAATTTACCGCTTATATACAATAATGATGTTCACGCTGATTTTTTGTATAATAACTTAATTTCCGCGATAATGCATGCCTCCAGCTAAATTTTGAATTTGTATGATAAATTTAATCTTAAATCTTGAACAACCATTGATTTTGTATCCTCCCAAAATTTGTTGAGATTCTTGTGCTTCAAGTTTATCACACATGCTGTTTTTATTATATTCCTAAAAGCTATTTTTAAGTCTTCTCACTGTATTATATCTTTTTTTCCTATTTACATTTTTAACATCTTGCCCTTTTTAACGAAACACTTTTAATTTTGTCTTCGATGCGTTTAAAATTCCTATCGTTTATTGTATGTTCATTTTTTGCCTTACAGATAACTTTAAATACCTCAGCATATTATTTAATATTGTAATATTTTGAATACATCTAGTCAATTTATTAATTTTATTGAATTTTAACTTCTCTGTCAACATGCTATAAGCCTGATCCATAATGGAGATGAGTTACTTGCTTTTTTCAGGCCCCATTTTACTGACAGGTACAAGTCTACACTACAGAAGCTCGGTTTTTGTACTCACAATTGACTGCAAAACTCTCACTGCTTATTTGGTTGTTGGGAAGCAACTGAACAAATTTTCACGTGAAACGACTTTTAAACACCCCAGCGAAAATAAAGTATTGATACGAAATGAATTGAAAAGATTATGAAGACACCCCTCAAATCCCGCTTTGCGACAATAATGCATTGGACCTGTGTGTCAATAAGTGTAAATTCGTGAAGACGATATTTCAATTTTGCGGGGCATATAGAATTTATTGTAAATTTTTAATAAATTGTGCCGTAGCTCAGCGACGGGTACTCTGGACTGACACACGAGGAATCGATGGCTCAAGTCTCGACGCATGCACTTTTTATTAATTTTTTTCGAATTTACCCTTACCACGCATTCATATGAATTCATACGCATTCAATTCGCGCTGTCACAATTCATCTAAGTGCGTTTCAATTCGTTTAAACGAATGCCTTGTTCACAACAATCCATTGAAAAGCTGTTGAAGCAGTCTCAATATTCACCTGGTGCTTAAAAAACTGAAAAAAAATTCCTATGAAACATCCTTTTTTCAACACTTACAAGATTTTACTGAATTTCACTTTAAATTAAAGTGAACGCTAAACTTTCTCAACAATCACCCTTGTTTACAAAATGCACTGAATATGGCAATACATTCAAAAATTATTTACAGGTCGCGCCTTATATACCCGCGCATTATTAATATTATGAAGGAAAATACCTAGAGAATGTTCTCTAAACAATTTCTAGAAACATGTGAAAAAGCATGCATGATCTTGTGTAAAAATGTTGACTGAATCTTTTACTGTGCTATGAAACCTTCGAGAACTTTGCTACTAAGGATGTCCTCCAAATTGCTTATCAATATATTGTTTACAACTGCTAACATTTTTTACATTTTTTTACGTGGACGTCGTGGAGCGGAAGCTTGTTTAAAATAAAATGAAGGATCAGTAGATCAAAAACTAATATCTTCGTATATGTTGATATGGAATAATTGTCTGTCTATAGGAATACATATTATTTATCAGGCTTCTTTCAAATTTTAAATTCAGCATGCATTAATAAGTAGTGCTGAAAGAAAGAGCATAAATCTTTGAATAAAATGCATGTGACCTCATCTCAAATGTTATATTACACAATGAGCGATAAACGTCTCGGGCAATGTACTCTTAATCTATATATTAAAGTGGAAGAACGTGCATAACACCTTGAATAAAATGCGAGCTGTCTTATCTCGATTTTCGAAAATTATTAACAGTATCTTATTACATGTGACACGTCGAGAGGTAGACTCGTCCAAATTTCCACTGTTTGAAGTGGTACTGAAAAGAATAAACATCAAACTTTCAATAAAGTGCATGCTGCCTTAGATGGTCAGTGCATTAATGTTTCTGAAATCAAAACGTTTGAACAGGTCTGGATGTTATGGCCTATTTCTAGTCCACGCTTGATACTCGATACCAGAATAAAGCGTTAAGAATCCAGAGTATATGACCTACCATAAGAAATACTCTAATTCCCTAAATACCTTTCTTACCCATGCTATTCGATTGACTTTTAATATTTTTGTAATTCCTTTTTAATTATATCTTCCTCTTTATCCTAAAGTTCTATAAGGTTCTAGACTGCAGGATAATGTTTTTCACGGGTTATTTGCGCACTAAATATGTAAAGACAGGACTTTTTTCTTGAAATGTATTATCTGTAAGGAAGCAATAAATCATCCTTGTTTTTCACATAAATATATGATGCAGTAGAAAATGCTAGGACAAATCAAAATATAATCTTGAATGTATTTACGTGAAATGCTTAATTGAGATACTAAATAATCTTGAAGCTTTTTACGAAAATTCGGCTCTCACAATTGCGGAATATTATTCTGTAACGTCATCAGGACCCTCCGAGAATGTTCTAGAAGCTCAGCAGAACGGTCTTGATGTCGGTAAGGTAGAAATACATTTTATCAGCCTCACACGGACACACACAACAACGCACTAATGCTAGTCCATCCAAAAAAAAACCCGAGCTATCTACTTCGATGATCTCGGAGGTGCCAAGCTTTCACTGGTTCGTAGCCTGAAGAGCATCCCTGCATGTCAAAGAAATGCCGATACACTTGCGGGAAAATCACAGATGGCCGTCGTCCTTGGGTCGCTCTGTATCTTCAGGGTGCCGAGGCTTTTGGCGGACCGTCGTATTGAGTCTGTCACATACTGTGACTACCTATCTCACGGTTGTCAGACGTGGTTACAGCTAAAGTGTTACCGCGATTTTGTCGGAAGCGGGTTTCATTTTCTGGAATTACTCCCTCTCCTGGTGAAATCCCGCGATTGTCTTTGTGACATAATCTGAATATATATGAATATATGAAAATATAAATTGCCTGAATAATTTGTTTAAATATGCCTGTGTTTCGAAATAAAAGGTTAAGTGGACTGGTAGAATGGCGAGACACGATAATGTTAAGACCTGTACTTTTTATGTAGCCTAATGAGCCTGAAACCAATATATCATAAAATTTTGTATGGCTTACAGGCCTAACAATCTCATTAAAATTAAGAAAATTTAACAGCTTTTAGCGACATTGAACTTCAGAGCATTGTTTTTTATTGAAAAAATAAAAGGAAACATCTGAAAAAATTCACGAAGGTACTTTACATGTTTCTCCATCAATTTCCGTTGGAAAATTTTTAAAATATAACAAGTTGTTTGTTTTTATTTACATAAACATACAAACAGATCATCTTTAGTTCTAATGAAAATATTGAAGTAATTTAAATTTGAAGCTGTTACTTGAACTATCTATAATAATTTGCAATGTTCAAAAAGTATGTACTTCTTTTCCTCTTCATGCAAATTGCTATATTTGAGGACGGTTTTTTGTATTGAAAAACAAATATAAGAAACCAGTTAGGTACCCCTTATTTGCTGGGATCGTTCTCGCCGTCTCTTCAGATCTCTTAAAGGTGTATGGCCCTAGACAAAACATGAATAAAGGCCAGAGAAAAGGTTCAGTAGCACATTTCGAGGAAAGGCGAGAACGAACCCAGCAGAAAATAAAACTCACTGGTCTCTCACACTTTTTTCCAACACAAAAAACTGTCTTTGAATATCGCGATTCGCAGGAAGAGAAAAATAATTAAACACTTTTTAGAAATTGCAAAAAATTACAGATATTCTAAATAACTGCCTCAAATTTAAATCACTTCATTATATTGCTTAGGACTGAAGAAAACATGGTTGTACATTAATGTTAAAAAACAAACAATTTGTAATATTTAGAAATTTTTCCAACGGTAATTGGTTGTGAAATGTTTAAAGTATCTTCATGAATTTTTTCAGCTTTTTCCTAATATTCATTTAATGATAAACTATGCTGCAAAGTTCACTGTCGTTAATACCTCTCAAATTTCCTTACTTTTTATGAGATTTTTAGGTCTGTAAGCCATACAAAATTTTCTAGCACACTGATTTCAAGCTCATTAAAGTGCGTTGAGATGTCCGATGTTCTGGAAATCAACAGCTCCCAGTTTTAAGGGGGTATACAGGTCAACTCTACAGATGTAGTCGTAGAGTGAGATTTTAGTCCTGTTTTGGAAATATTTGCGGAATTTGTGTAACTTGAGAGTCACACAATCGACGAACATCCAAGATCCCTCTGCCTCCAAACTTGCGTGTCAGAACTATTCTCTCTACAGCTGTCCTTTCATGGTGCATTCGGTGTTCAGACATTTTCACGTGGATGATTCTGTTAAGCCTCTCGAGGTCAGTCATGGACCAGGTAAACAAACCAAGGGAGTATGTTAGGAGAGGAATGGCGTAGGTGTTAATTGCCTTTGTGATGTTCTTGGCACTGAGGTCAGACTCCAGAATCAGACTAAGGCGAAATAAAAAAGCAGTTTCGCCTGCAATATGCCAAGGTATCTGTACGATTCTTCATCAGTAATCGCCTCAATCACTCCGACCTCAATTTTGAACTCAGAGGACGCGTTGTTGAGTGTCCAACTTAGTGGGTTCAATGCAAAACAAAACCATAGTGCGCTGAATGAATCACCTTAAGATTCCTTGTTTAATGGGCAAGGACCGGGTATCCCTCATCACCCCAAGACTACAAAATGTAATCTTGTGCACCACGTGTGCATAGCGTGATACAGAAATTGAATTACGCGCGGACAGATCTTATACGTCTTAAGAACCTCAAGTAAATAATCATGGGGTATTGAGGGAAACGCCTGATGGTAGTCAATGTACGCCATATGCAAATTGCGTTGGTGGCGTTTCGCATGCAACAAAACCACACTGTCAATCGTGACTTGGTCCTTGCAACCACGGGAGCCTCGACAGCAACCTTCTCGTCCTTCGGCGAGGACGTTGTTCTCCTCACAATATTTATAGATGAAGTCGGAAATAATAGCCGTGAGACACTTATAGAGGGTTGAGAAGCAGGTGATCAGTATGTAATCACTAGGACTACCAGCATCTACCTTTTTGGGTATCATATACGTTACGCCCTCCGTCATAAAAGAGGGAAAGTGATCTGGCTTCTCCAAGATATTTTGAAGGAGCCCCAGCAAGAGCTGGATGCAAAATCTCTAGGTATTTATACTAGCAGCTGTGCACCCTATCCACACCCGGCGCTTTCCAGTTCTCAGCCCTCATTAGGATACGAGTTACATCGGAGGCTGAGATGGATAGACTATTCATCCCAAGGCAACCGTGCAAACTCTGTCCTTTTCTATACGGAGCCACGTCGTATCCAGTTGACTTGATCTATGAGTACCCCAGATGCTCGACCAATATCTGGTCATTTTCTCGGCTCTAGGTGGTTCACAATAATTTTTAGTCTTGTTTTTGCCATCTGCAAGTCCGCGATAGAAACGTTTTTCGTCTGCCAAAAAAGTCCGATTGTAATTTCTTCTCGCGATCGCTCTCTTGAATCGTCGCAGTCGCACTAACAGGACCATGAGCCTCTGTTTAAGATAGTCAATCATTTCGTCCAGGTTCGTAGATGTTCTTGAACTGATGTTATGTAGGCGAAGGATCTCCTCCACGTGGCGATTTCGTCTCTGTGACCAATTGCCCTTTCGAAATTGCTACAACCGTTCCAATTTTGCTCTTATTTTACTAATCTCGCTTTGAAGTCGAAACTTCCATGGAGGATCACCTGCAGCAAACTCATATCCTGCTGCAAGAACAGAGGCAGAATCTCGGTGTTCAAGCCGTCAACTAGCCGTAGAAGGTCCTCGTTGACTCTAAATTTCGGTAGACCGTTTCTCATTGATTTTTCTTGAACTGCGAACTCTAGGAGGGCATCAGTTAAACACACCATGAGACGCAGGCTTTTCTCATTGAGCTCTTCAATGAGTTCAGCAGGAGCAGGGCAGGCTACGACGGATGTAAGCCTAATACTGTCGACCATGAGACAGTCGCCCTGCTACATTCACCAGATCCGGCCCTCACTCAACCGTAGCGTCTCGTGTCACGGGTATATGAACCTCCTCTTCCATCGCATCTTTGGGGTGCACTACAGGTGCTGATAGTTGTTGTTGCACCTGTTTTTCCATGCTACTTATTTTGACCTCGAATATAAGGTGGCGCCACCTAATGAATCTTAATTAATCAGCAAGATGTTGTTCCGTCATTCTATGGGATAGATCGGGATGAAGACCCACGAATTTTTACCACGAATTATTAATTTTTTTTTCTTCAAGCTCGTTTTCAGGTGAACCCGGTTCTCCATCATAGTCACGAACTAAGTCAAGTAACTGATGAGATGAGGATGTTATTACTTAATTTAACACAATGTTTGAAATCCCTTGCGACGATGTTGTAGGTACAAAATTAGGAGCATTGTATAGTTAGCAGTTTGTCTTTTACCGCTGTCATGCTTACAAAGCGGCCGCGAGTGTTGGAGATGACAACAGTCGCCTCTGGATGCTTTCTCAGAGCTACCATCTATCACTTCATAGGTTCTTAGTCGCTTGTTTCCTGATGGTCTAGAAAGTTTCTTACAATGCAATATGTGTTTAGTAAAACCGCCTTCTGAGCTACTGCCAGTACCCTACTGACTCCTAAATGTTTAAGATATTCAGTGCATCTTGCGCGCATATTGCCGAATTACTGTGGTGCATTCGATGCTTCGTCATTTCTACGCGGATGATTCTGTTTTATCGTTGGAGGTCGGTGTTCGACCATTTGTGTAGCCCAAAGGTGTACGTGAGGACAGGGATGGTATAGGTGTTGATTGCGCTGATCTTCTTTGCCGAGTTAAGAGAACTCTTCAGAACCAATCTGAGTTTTTTAGTGAAGACAGTCGTGAGGCTTTTCTTAACTATCGTATGCTGATACCCTTAGATTCGAGAATACCCAGGTATTTATATGACTCGCCCTCAGCCATTGCCTCGATGTCATCTTTGAAATAGTTTTCTAGCTCTGTGATACCTAATTCTCCTCTGGTTAAATGCACTGTTCTGCATTTATCTAGTCCGAACTAGCATATAGCTTCAGGTCATCCATGTATAGAAGATGGATCACTTGATGGCCATCCTCGTGGTCATGTATTCGGAACCCATGAGACATGCTATTCAGTGTTTATCTCAGTCGGTTCAATGCTAAACAGAACCATAATGCACTAAAGGAGTCTTCTTGAAATATACCCGTTGTAATGCGTATTGATCTAGTTGTCCTTGGTTTTCCATGATCAAGGTTTAATGGGAACTATGTGTGGATTATGTCAAGGGCGACAGCGCAATATTTGTGTGAGAAAGGAAGTCAGGAGCTTATAGCGAGGATGAGATGTGGGTGCATGGAGGGTTTTAATAGGTTCTGGCTCGCTAGGGAAAAGAGAATGTGTGAACTATGTGGGAAGGGGGAGGCAAGAGTGGAGCACTGGTTGGAGGAGTGCGTAGAGGTGTAAAGGAGTGGGATAAGCATGGAGATATTGATGCATGAAAGGGGGGGCAAAAGGGCAGTAGCATGGGTGAAGGGAGTCTTGGGTAAGATGGAGAAAAAGAGAAGGAAGGAGGAAGAGGAATGGAGAAGGAAATATTGCAAATAGAGGAGGAAGTAAATATAAGTAAATGTAAATATTGTAAATAGTAGATAAGTATTAGGCATTAGCCGCGGAGGCAGAGTTTGGTAATGCGAGGCAAAGCGAGAAAATAGGGACATGCGTGCGAGGCGAGCCGAAGCGAGGAAGGCAAGACGATAAGAGCGAGCGGCGTGAGAAATAAGGTGTGGAAGGATGTTAGTTTTAAGAAAATCCCTGTAAAAAGATTTTTATTTTTTGTAATGAAACTATTGTTTTTATTTTATGAAAAATGATAATAAATGTTTCTTGAAGACGGAGCAGGTATGCCCCGTCTCCATCTTGGAAACTTTGTTAACGTACACATTAAGAATTACAATGCAACACATCCGCGAGCGATACGTAGGTGTAAGAAGGAACAACGTCAGTAAGAAATTCTATAGTACTATTTTTGTGACAGTTTTTTTTCCTCAATTATATGTTGGTTACAATTCAAATTTGTGATATCAATGTTTGAGATGAATTTAGAGAATTTGTTAGTTATAAATTCAACAATGTTATTATATGAAGTACTAAAATAATCTAAATCGGTAATTAAATTCATACAAGTTTCACCTTCTTTTTTAATGAAAACCATCTTAGCAAAAGCGCGTTTATATCCATGAGGTTCAATATGCAAAATTTCCACCTCATTCCATTTTATGAAACTAGAGTCACCTCGGTGTTCTTGTGATAAGCGTTGAATTATGGCTTTATGACATTTTTCATCTAATCTGATGTTATTATTATGTTCTTTAATTCTGATTCGTAGCGGACGTCTCGATTGGCCAATGTAAGCTTTTCCACAACGACAGGAAATTCTGTATATAGAATTACATTGGTCCAAGGTATCAAGTCTGTCTTTCCCTAATTTAACAAATTTGTCAAGTTTAGTATCTACTCGAAAGACAGTTCTAATACAATCAGTTTAATTTAAAAGACTTTTGATGTTATGTGAAACTTGGCCTAGAAAGGACATTGAGATAATTGCTTTTGAGTTTTGATTAGTATCGTCAATATTGATATTGTCGTTAATGCTGTCATTTTTTGTCTGTAGTTCAATTAATCTTTTGTTAATGTGCTTATCAATAAAACTAGTTGGATACTTATTATACAATAATAGTTTTTAACTAGTTCTAGATTTTCTGAGTGGAAAGAAACGTCTGCTAAAAGAATGGCTGAATCAACAAGATTTTTGATTATTCCAATTTTATGTTTTTTTTGGGATGATTAGAAAAATAGTTAAAATATCTTCCTGAATACGTTTTTTTGCGGAAGCAATTAGTTTTTATAATATTGTTTTCAGGTGTTATTATTTCTAAATTTAAAAATCCAATTGAATTGTTTCCGTCTTTTTCGATTGTAAATTGTAGTCTGTTGTGAAAGGAATTAAAAAGTGAAACGATCAAATCTATTTTATTTTTGGGAATAATTAAAAAGGAGTCATCAACATAGCGTACATATATTGATAATTCAAAATTTATTTTATTATTTTCCAAATCTTGAATTACAATTTCCGATAGAATAGCCGAAATCGGTGAACCCATAGGCATACCATGTATTTGCTGGTAAAACTTATTATAAAATTTAAAAAAGGTGTTATTCATAAGAAAAGAAATACCATCCTTGAATTTGTCGAAAGGAATTTTAGTATTTTTCTTTATGTAATTCCATCTAGATTCTATGCTTTTCAAAACAAGTTCTAAAGGAACATTAGTAAAGAGTGATGTGACGTCAAGTGATACCATACTGTGATTATCGGGTATTTTAAAGTTATTGATTTCTTCTTTAAATTCAATTGAGTTTTTAATGTTATAAGGATAATATGGTAAGGAATCGGATATAATTTTGCTGAAAATCTTGGCTAAGTAATAAGTAGGAGTGCCTATGGAAGATACAACTGGTCTGAGAGGACAATTCTGTTTATGTATTTTTGGAAGTCCATACATTCTAGCAATGTTAGTATTTACCGTAAGTAAATATGCTCTCTGTGTGCTAGGATTAAGGAAACCACTTGTCCTCCAACCATTTACCATTTTGAAGGTATCAATTTTTAAAAAATCTAAAGGGTTATAATTAATTTTTTTATATGTTTTAGATTCATTTAACAGAATATTCATTTTATTAGTGTAATCTTGGCGACACATCACTACGGTTACATTGCCTTTATCGGCTTTGGTTACTAAAATCTATTCTTTGTTCTTACTCATAAAAATATTGGTTATGTTTATTTTATTTGCAATGATTCTGTCTATACCTGAAGCAACGATCCATTGTTTGTGAATATTTCTAACTAGAACATTCAGGAGCAGGTAACTGACATCCCTGGCGGACCGAATGAACGGAACGGATACGCTACAGTGTATCCTTATAGTATCCACATCGTATCCTCTCCGTATCATGCAAGAAAAACTCATTAAAAAAGCAAGATGAACATTTAACTTCTGGAAATTCGGATTCTACGTGAACATTTGCGTTAGAAGGTCACGGAGTGATTGCAATAGTTTTTCTTGCAACGTTAAAAACATTTAAAAAATATAATACCTATCGATAACGTGGGCTGAAGGCGACTTCAAGCGCATTCATAATCGCGTAGGTAGTATGTCGCTACTGAACTACGATGCATTTGAAGTCGCCTTCAGCCCACAATAATGAAAGGTATAATATTATTTTAAAGTTCTAAACGTTGCAAGAAAAATTATTGCAATTACTCCGTGAACTTTTAACGGGAAATTGCACGTAGAATCCGAAATTCAACAAGTTAAATGTTCATCTTTCTTTTTTAATGAGTTTTTCTTGCATGATACGGAGAGGATACGATGTGGATTCTATAAGGATACGCTGTAGCGTATCCGATCCATTCATTCGGTCCGCTAGTTTGAGGTTAGGCGATAACTTTACTACAAAATTTATTTCAAACAGACCAAACCATATTTTTATAATTGTGAAAGATTTAGAATCAAACATAGATAAGATTCCGGATCATTGTAGAGATGAACTTAGAGAAGAAGTCTTATCATGAGCTTCCAATTATTTAAAGAAACCACAACGAATTTCAGGTAGACAGAATCATTGCAAATAAAATAAACATAACCAATAGTTTTATGAGTAAGAAGAAAGAAAAGATTTTAGTAACCAAAGCCGATAAAGGCAATATAACCGTAGTGATGTGTCGCCAAGATTACATTAATAAAATAAATATTCTGTTAAATGATTCTAAAACGTATAAAAAAATTAATTATTACCCTTTAAATTTTTTACAAATTGATACCTTCAAAATGGTAGATGGTTGGAGGACAAATGGTTTCCTTAATCCTAGCACAAAGAGAGCAGATTTACTTACGGTAAATACTAACATTGCTAGAATGTATGGACTTCCATAAATACATAAACAAAATTGTCCTCTCAGACCAGTTGTATCTTCCATAGCACTCCTACTTATTACTTAGCCAAGATTTTCAGCAAAATTATTTCCGATTTCGCACCATCTTATCCTTATAACATAAAAAACTCAATTGAATTTAAAGAAAAAATCAATAACTTTAAAATACCCGATAATCACAGTTTGGTATCACTTGACGTCACATCACTCTTTAATAATGTTCCTTTAAAACTTTTTCTGAAAAGCATAGAATCTAGATGGAATTACATAAAGAAAACTACTAAAATTCCTTTCGACAAATTCAAGGATGGTATTTCTTTTCTTATGAATAACACCTTTTTTAAATTTTATAATAACTTTTACCAGCAAATACATGGTATGCCTATGGGTTCACCGATTTTGCCTATTCTATCGGAAATTGTAATTCAAGATTTGGAAAATAATAAAAAAAATTTTGAATTATCAATATATGTACGCTATGTTGATGACTCCTTTTTAATTATTCCCAAAAATAAAATAGATTTGATCGTTTCACTTTTTAATTCCTTTCACAACAGACTACAATTTACAATCGAAAAAGAAGAAAACAATTCAATTGGATTTTTAAATTTAGAAATAATAAGATCTGAAAACAATATTATAAAGACTAGTTGGTTCCGCAAAAAAACCTTATTCAGGAAGATATTTGAACTATTTTTCTAATCAACTCATAGAAAATAAAATTGAAATTATCAAAAATCTTTTTGATTCAGCCATTCTTTCAGCAGACGTTTCTTTTCACTCAGAAAATCTAGAACTAGTTAAAAACTATTATTGTATAATAACTATCCAACTAGTTTTATTGATAAGCACATTAACAAAAGATTAATTGAACTACAGACAAAAAATGACAGCATTAACGACAATATCAATATTGACGATACTAATCAAAACTCAAAAGCCATTATCTCAATGTCCTTTCTAGGCCAAATTTCACATAACATCAAAAGACTTTTAAATTAAACTGATTGTATTAGAACTGTCTTTCGAGTAGATACTAAACTTGACAAATTTGTTAAATTAGGGAAAGACATTGGCCAATCGGAACGTCCGCTACGAATCAGAATTAAAGAAAATAATAATAACATCAGATTAGATGAAAAATATCATAAAGCTATAAGTCAAAACTTAACACAAGAACACCGAGGTGACTCTAGTTTCATAAAATGGAATGAGGTGGAAATATTGCATATTGAACCTAATGGATATAAACGCGCTTTTGCTGAGATGGTTTTCATTAAAAAAGAAGGTGAAACTTGTATGAATTTAATTACCGATTTAGATTATTTTAGTACTTCATATAATAACATTGTTGAATTTATAACTAAATAACAAATTCTCTAAATTCATCTCAAACATTAATATCACAAATTTGAATTTTAACGAACATATAATTGGGGGAAAAAACTGTCACAAAAATAGTACTATAGAATTTCTTACTGACGTTGTCCCTTCTTACACCTACGTATCGCTCTCCGATGTGTTGCATTGTAATTCTTAATGTGTACGTTCACAAAGTTTCCAAGATAGAGACGGGGCATACCTGCTCCGTCTTCACAAAACATTTATTACCTTTTTTCATAAAATAAAAACAATAGTTTCATTACAAAAAATGAAAAATACAAATCTTTTTACAGGTATGAAATCAGTTTCTTACTTCTTTTATTAAATTTACTACTTTGCACTTCGTTTATTCACGTATTTCGACCCTAACCTTATTGTATGTTTTCTAGCACTATCTATAAAAAATTTTTTTCCAAGAGATATGGAACTTACACATCAAGAAAAGTACACGGAATTTTTTTAAACTGTTTTTAAGGTATTCGTTCCTTATATATTTTGATACATTTGGTCATTGTATTATATTGCTTTGTTTTCATAATTTTAATATGCTTTTTCTACAGATCTGATGAGGGAAATCAGTTGTGTTTCCGAAACGTAATCGATTCGTAAATCAATTTTAACTATCAGTCTGGAAGATGTCGTTTTTATTAGGTTCTATCCTAAATTTCTAAGGTTATTTTACTATGTGAGGAGTTGTAGGCTCCGGAAGCTACGATCATGGTTCCTTAAAGCAACCAATCACGACGCAACTGGAACGCGTACGTCATCCGCTTCTGCTCCTTCTGCCCTAGAAGGTAAGCAAGAGCGGGAAATTTACGCGAGATAACATCGGGCAACACTGTTCCTTGGAGTCAGGTCTTTAGCCGCGGATGACCTTAAGCGGCAGACGGGACAGTTGGAGATGAAGGTTTCACCTCTGGATACTTTTTTAGAGCTACCAATCTTTGTAGAATGTTATGAGGAACAGTGTTGGCGGACCAGATAAAGTGATCCCAGAAGAACAGCCTTTTGCATCCGGTTCGCGATGGAATGAGCCTGACGCTAGCAAGCAGGAATCTTGTTGAGTTGGCTAATAAATGAAGCTTTCATACCTCCAAGACAGCCGATTATAAGAACTACAAGATGGAATTTGTAGCCTTGGTACAGCCTGCTCAGCTTGAAAAGAAGTGCTTGATATTTCGCCCGTTTTTCTTCCTCCTTTGCCGTGATATTACCATCGACTGGTGCCCAGAATTCAATCACGTAAATGATCTTAGTCTTCAGATCTTGAAGGATAATATGAGGCTTCGTAGCACTGATACGTTGAGTTGTGGAGAATGTGAAATTCCAGTAGATCTTACACTGATCATTCTCCACAACGGACTCGAGTTTTCCCTGGGCGTCTGGCAAGACGGGCAATATATCAACACCATAGAAGTGCCTAAGATGGTAATATAACACTTTTAGAGCCGCATTGTATCTCACCATGTACCCGTAGCGTGCATATTTTGAGCATCCACTGAGAAAATGTCCAAGTGTTTCTGTCTCTTACTTGCACGCTCGGCAGTTGGTATCGCTTATAGGTATATTCATTATGCGCTCACGGTAAACTAAGGTGTCTATAACGCCGTCTTGACAGGCAAAAAGAAATCCCTCAGTCTCCGAATTTACCATGAAGGGGCTTGTCAGCATGTTCTCTTAGCATAAGCGTATGTTCTGCTTCCTGTACATGACTTTTGAGCACGAAAGGTGTTAGTGATGCTAGGCCATGTATAGTGTCGCTGGAATCAAATGGGAGATCAAGCTCCTCTGCGACGCTATCCGCGGCACGGTATAGAAAAGCCGCAGCATTGACGACTTCATGTTGATGTACGAGTCGCATAAGAGAATATAAGCTTAGCAAGGCTCTACCCCCTTTATCTCGAGGGAGGTATATTCGAGGTACGGAAGTACTGAAGATCTGTGTGTGCTGCGGTCAAGTTGCTTCAACTCATCGACGTTCCATTTTACTGCACCAAACGTGTAGAGCAGTATAGGAACGGCCAGCATATTGGTCGCCTGGATCTTATTCTTTCCAGATAATTCGGAAGCTCAAATTTTTCTGAGAATTTGGCGATACCTTTCTCCAAAGGTCGTTTTTAACACACACACATTTTGGGTTTCCGCTTGCGTTCTTCCAAGATATGCATATGTATCTCCAATACCAAGATGTGGAATGGTATTTCCGCCTATGAGTTCAACATCCTGATCGTGACGCGATGATGTAGTTTCTAGTCTTCCTTGGTGTAGGTGGTCGCAGGCACACTTGTACAGTCCGAAGCTCATGACAATCGCTTTAGAGTACCTAGTTACCGCCTCCACAAGGATGTTAAGGTCCTCTTTCGAGGAAGCAAAGAGTTTAAGGCAGGCACTCGGTCCGAAACTAAAATGAGTTAAAAATGGGGTCTCATACCTACTCATCTTACTTACAGGACCTGATTGTCCCACTTAGGTAAGGACAGAAACCCTATTCGTACCGAATAGTTTCGTACCTTTCAACTATAAAGTGAAAGAGTCCTAAAGTATTTCCCTAACACAAAGTTTTACTCCGACTAGTATAGTAAAGGGGGCAGATGATAAACTATCGTAGAATGCAAACCTTCTCTGACTGAGTCGGTTCAGGTATGTCGGATAGATATCACCTTGCTCTTTAAGTGTGACAATACCCTCAGGACTTAAGTTGTGTAGAGTGAAACACTGCTCCTTCTTATAAGTTTGAACTGCCATAAGAGTGAAAATTTTAATTAAGTCTGCTTAAAATGGAGAAGGCTTCGCTACTCGGTGGCGCCATCTTTATAAATTACTTACTACTAAACAATAAATTGGAAAAAATAGTTGAATTGATTTGCTATGAGGAAATTTAAAGTAACTATTTCCTATTCTAAATTTTTTATTATATTTTACTAGTTAAATAAATGTTTTTCATAATTATTCCTCTTGGAACTGACAACCTAATTTTATTAAATTTTATCCAAAGTTAATTTAATGAGTTTTATTACAATATTTTTTTTTTCAATTTGAAAACCTGTACTGGTACAATATTTTCGGATATACTTCCGAAAAGGGCATATGTCCGATTTTCTTCGGGCTCCGTGTACTTATGTATTTTGATGCGCTGATTACGAATATGATAGTGAAAATTGGCGACTAGTCGATTTTCATGGTAAAAACCATGAAAAACCCATAAAAATCATGTTTTTTTGCGTTTATATCAGCTAATATGCAAAATAACAAAAAATATTTCAAATAAAAGCTGTAGATCTCATCGAAACACATTTTTTTTTATTTAAAACATTTTTTCGTACGAGTGATAGTTTTCGAGAAAATCAACGATATATCGATTTTTATTATTAAAACACCCATAAACCATGCTTCTTCACATTCTAAATGCATGGAATGGTAAACGAAATATTAAAGGGAAATGGCAAGGGGAATGGTTAAAGGAAATGGTAAAGAGAAATGGTAAAAGGAATGGTAAAGGGAAATGGGGATAAACTTCCGAAAAGGGTGAACCTCCGATTTTTTTCAAAAGGGTGGACCTCCGCTTTTTTTCGGGCTCCGCATACTTATGTATTTTGACGCGCTGATTACGAATATAATAGTGAAAATTGGCGCACATTTGATTTTCAAGGTGAAAACCATAAAAAACCCATACAAATCATGGTTTTTTGCATTTATCTCAGTAATGGTTCAAAATTAAAGAAAATGTTTTCAACAAAAGTTGTAGACCCCATCGAAATACACATTTTATGTTTGAAGAATTTTTTTATAGGAACGACAGTTTCCCAGAAAATCAGTAGTAAATCAATTTTTGTGACCAGTCACAGGGGTGCCCACCACGGTGCTGGAAAAGGGGTGAGGTACAGCCTTACATTTTTTTTGTGACCAGTCGCAGGGGTGCCTTCCCGCCCCCCACACGGCGCTGGAAAAGGGGTAGCGGTACGACCTTACATTATTTTTGTGACCAGTCACAGGGGTGCCTTCCCGCCCCCCCACACGGCGCTGGAAAAGGGGTGGGTGTACGACCTTACATTATTTTTGGGACCAGTCACAGGGGTGCCTTCCCGACCCCACACGGCGCTGGAAAAGGGGTAGGGGTACGACCTTACATTATTTTTGTGACCAGTCCGAAACCAAGCCGAAACTAATGATAGATAAACGTTTATTCTTTAGCCTGCTGGCCTTAAAAAATTGACTTGCTTACACATCCATTTTTTTACAGAATTTTCTTAAAACTAACCCTTAAAACTAACATCCTTCCACACCTTATCTCTAACGCCGCTCGCTCTTATCGCATTGCCTTCTTCGATTCGCCTCGCCTCGCTCGCATGTCCCTACTTTCTTGCTTTGTCTCGCATTACCAAACTTTGCCTCCGCGGCTATTACCTAATACTTATCTACTATTTACAATATTTACATTTACTTATATTTACTTCCTCCTCTATTTACAATCTTTCCTTCTCCATTCCTCTTCCTCCTTCCTTCTCTTCTTCTCCATTTTACCCAAAACTCCCTTCACCCATGCTACTGCCCTTTTGTCCCCCCTTTCATGCATCAATACCTCCATGCTTATCTCACTCCTTTCCACCTCTGCGCACTGCTCCAACCAGTGCTCCACTCTTGCCTCCCCCTTCCCACATAGTTCACACATCCTCTTTTCCCTAGCGAGCCAGAACCTATTGAAACCCTCCATGCACCCACATCTCATCCTCGCTATCAGCTCCTGACTTCCTTTCTCTCCTTTCTCACACAAATATTGCGCTCTCGCCCTTGGCATAATCCACACATAGTTCCCATTAAACCTTGTCTCTCTTATTCTCTCTTCCCCTGCTGTCTTCTCTCTCTCCATGCTGTTTTTCTTAACCAACTCATATACCTTCCTTCCTTCCTCATGCATCCTTCTCACTTCATCCATCTGCAGTCCATTCGTTCTAAAATACCTTTCTCTTTCAACCTCCATCTTCCTGCCCCCTCTCCTGTTCTCCTGCTCCCACCAACACTCCCTAACCAGCTTACTTCCCCCCTCTTCCAAAAATTTCTCCTCATATTTACACGCTCGACTCCCCGCTAGAATCCCTACACTCGTTCTCCCCGTCTCCCTCCTGACAATATAATTAGGCGTGTTCCTTGCCAGCCCCAGTGTCCACTTTACATATCTCTCCTGTATCCTATTTACCTCTTCGCTTTTCTTCCACCCCCACACCTCTACTCCATACAATAGCACACTCATCACTAGTGAGTCAAAAAATTTCATTCTCCTTCCAAAATCATCTGCGAATAACTTCTTTCCCAACCCCCACACCTGCCTCATCACAACATTTGCCCTTCTCACTCTCTCTTTTATGTGACCATCCACTCCGCCATTCTTCCGAAACAAGAAGCCCAGGTACACAAACTCTTTCACCGCCTGCACCGCCTTTCCCTTCCACTTCCACTCCCCTTCCTTATCCCTTCCACCTCCTTTTCTGAAAACCATAACCTTGGACTTTTCCGCATTCAGTTCTAACCTGTTCTTATCCAGGTATCTTCTTAACTTCTTCATCATTTCTTTTAAGGCCTCCTCGCTTTTTGCCAACAACACTATGTCATCTGCATACGCTAGCGACCAAATTCTAACCCCTCCTATCCTGACTCCTCCTACCACTCCGGCCTCCAGCTTACTTTCCATATCCGCAATTGAAATCGCAAAAAGCGTTGGGCTAAGCGGACACCCTTGTCTTAACCCCCTATCCATCCAGAATCCCTCCGAAATCCCGTGTCCTCCTCTTACCTTATCTTTGGTCTCTTCATATATCTCCCTTACCCTCTCGATCAGGCCTCTCTCCACTCCCCTATCCTCCATCGCCTCCCACAACCTCCCCCTATCCACCGACGGAAAAGCGCCTTTTAGATCCACAAAAAACGCGTAAACTCTCGACCCCTTCTTCGCTAATTCTCTATCCACAATGTGCTGCAGAACGTAGATATTGTCGATAGTACTCCTACCTGCCCTAAAGCCCGCCTGCGTCTCCGGCAATATTCCTTTCCCCTCGACATCCTTCCGCAGCCTCTCCGCCACCACCATCACGTATACTTTATACGCCGTATTCATTAGCGTAATTCCTCTATAATTTTCCTGCCTATCCCTATCTCCTTTCTTATACAGAGGTACTATTAACCCTTCTCTCCACCCTCGTGGGAATCCCTCCCCCCTCCATACTTTCTTCACTACCTCCTTCAGCCTCTCCCTAACCTCTTGTGTACTAAACAGCCATGCTTCGTTCTCTACCCCATCCAGCCCTGCTGATTTTGACCTTCTTAACTTCCTTATCTGTTTCTTTATCTCCTCGTCATTCAACTCCTCCATCTCTGCCTCCCCAGTTCTTCTACTCCCATCATCTCTCTTCCTTGAATCCGATCCCTGGAATGATTCTTTAAAAAACTCCCTCCACTCCTCACTCCCTATCTTCTCGCTTATCCCTACTCTCCGGTTCCTATACCTATTTATTATCTTCCAGACGTCCCCCTCTGTCTTAACATTTCCTAACTCCTCCTCCAGCTCTTTCTCCTTTTCCTGTTCTTTCTTCTTACACATCAATCTAAACCCCTTCCTCATTTCTACGTACTCCTCCCTTTTCGCAGTACCCTCTTTCCACTTCTTATATTTCCTCTTCACCTTCCTTTTCATCTTTTTACATTCCCTATCCCACCACGGCTTCACCATTCCTTTCTTCTTCTTTTTAAATACCTTCTTTTGCACGCACCCTTTCACTTTCTCTTTTAAATCCTCCCATATCTCTTCCACCGTCTCCCCTTCGAAGCGCACCATCCCTAACTGCTCCTTATACTTCTCTATCGCCTCCCTCGTCCAGGTAACCGTCTCCCCCGTCGCCACTTCTTCCCCACCTTGCCTTCCGCCGTTCTCACCCCTTATCCACAACCCTAATGGCTGATGGTCTGACTCTACCCTCTCTTCTACTGCGAATCTCTCCATCTCCTCACACCCTTGCATATTCATAACTACATAATCTATTACCGATACCCCCACCTTACCTACGTATGTGTATTCTCCCTCTTCGTCCACAGTTGCCATACCATTTGCCACCGCCCAGCCTCTATCCTCCATCCAGTCCCTTAGAATCTCCCCCTCCTTATTTATTAACCTATCTTTCGAATTCCTTTCAAAGCGCTCCCCTTCCCTGTAAAGGCCCCCTTCCCTCCCCATCCTCGCGTTAAAGTCCCCACCCAGTACCAGTACTTACTGCTTACCCCTCCTATCTTCACTTTCCTCATTTGCACTCCCTCCCCCTCTTCCTCTCCATGAGCTTCTTCCTCTAATCCATCTCTAACCCCCGTTATAATTCCCCCACTAGCCCTTCCTTTCTTCTTCACTCTGACCGCCTCCTGGAGTCTCCACCTATACCCCTTTGGCAGCTTTGGCTCTATTCTATCCCATTCCTTTCTTTCCACCCACGTCTCTACCAGTCCTACCACGTCAAATTCCTGGATATACCTCCAGAACTCCTCATCCTTCTTCTTTACCCCTGCTACGTTCCAGTAAAGCACCTTCACAACTCCTCTACCCTGCATTACCCCCACCCCCCTACTTCCTACGAAACAAATTCCCCTGCACTTCCTTCAACACCTCTTTCTCCTCGTCCCACACCCACATTTTCTCGTCTATTTTTATTTTCCGATATCCTACCTTCGCCGAACTCCCCTCACTCCTCTCCCTCCTAGCCCTGTCGTACAGCATTCTCTGTACATCCCTTTCCTTTCTTGTCAAGTCGTGATCGATGAAAACTTCCTTATCCTTTATCCTATTTTTATTTCGCATTACCCCCAACTTTTTTTCCCAGCTCTCTAACTCCACAACCGCCACTTCTTTCTCCTTTCTCCCCTCCAACTTAACTTTCCCTACCCTGCCATTATTCCACCCTATGCTCTGTAGCAGCGCTTCCACGCCCTCCCTTTCTTCCCCGCTCTTCATCTTCAACCCTCTTATCACAATATTATTTCTCCTGTCTGCCTTCTCCTTTCTCTCCATTCTCAACTCCATTGCCCTTATCCTTTCCCTATCCGCCCTCTCCTCCTTTTCATTCCTACGCTCTCCCACTTTCTCTTCTATCATATTCCCTACCCTCTCCCAAATACCTTTAATCTCGCCCCCCATACCCCCGTCTCCTATTTCCATTTCCGTCCTGCCCTCCACCTTCTCAAGCCTTTTTTCCGTCCTTTCTTTCCACGCCCTAATCTCCTCTCCCATCTGTTTTATTTTAACGTCTTTTTCTTTTCTTTCCCTCTCTAACCCATCTACTCTCTCTCTCTCTCAGCTCTTTCACCTCCTTTTCCCATTTCTCATCTCTGATTCGCAAGTCCTCCCTCATGCCTTCCATCTGCTCCTTGGTCCCCCTTACGTCCTCCCTCAGCCCCCTGATCTCGCCTAACAACATCCCGAGAGCCTCCTTTTCCAACATCCCCTCCATTTTTTTTTTTGGGTGACCTAGGTGTTATCCCGCTTTTTTTAAACGGGCTCTCGACCTCGCTTTTCTCCGGACTCTCTTGGCTGTCTCTCTTCCTTTTCAAGAGATCCTCCCCGTCACTTGCGCTTGACGCTCTCTCCCTTACCTTCTCGCTTCCTTCGTTGCCACCGTCCCGATTTCTCCCTCTCCCCGACGCACCGCTCGACACCGGGCGACGCGTTGTTGGCCGTCGTGGCTTGTGGAAAACTCCCTCCCCGTCGGTTTCACTACCAGCACTGCCAGTACTCTCGCTGCCCACCTCCCGCTCTACTGCCGATAATTGGGACCTATCCATGCAGTACCTGCCGCAACCGACAGATGTCTCTGGAAAATGTTGGCGTCTTTCGCCGCCAAATTTTCCTTTTTTCCCCCCTTTTTTTCAATTCCTCAGTCCCTGCAGACACCCCTTTCTCTCCGTTAGCATCCCCTAACTTTGCGAGAACCACCCTTGACCCCTCGAAAGCCCAAGACTCCTGACCACGAACTCCCCCGATTACTTGCCAACCTAACCTCACTTTCCCTATCCAGCTAGATACCACCTCCCACCCACGCTGAAACTCACTTTTTATCTCCCCAATTCACCCCACACAACCCTACTCACCTCCTCGGCTTCCACCCTCACACTCCACTCACACCTTCCACACAAATTCCGTAAAAATTCTCTCTCCACCTGTCACTAAACACGTTCTCACTTCCGCCACCAACATGCAAGTCCAAGCCGAAACTAATGGAGTTATGAATTCACGTATTTCATACAATTTTTAACGGGAAAAATCGATATATCGCTGATTTTCTCGAAAACTATCGCTCGTACGAAAAAATGTATGCAATGAAAAAAGTGTGTTTTAATGAGGTCTACAACTTTTATTTGAAACATTTTTTTTATTTTGCATATTAGCTGAGATAAACGCAAAAAACCATGATTTTTATGGGTTTTTCATGGTTTTCACCATGAAAATCAAAATCAAAATACATAAGTACACGAAGCCCGAAGAAAATCGGACATGTGTCCTTTTCGGAAGTACACCCATATTTTCTGATTAAGAAATGATTTTTCTTTTTGCTATCCAATTTTGTAAAATTCATTACTTACATTATTTATTATGCCAAAAATATTGTTTATAATTTTTGATGGGAAATGCAACTGTGAAAAAAGTGAAGCAATATAAGTAATTAAATAATTTCAATATTCAGAAATTCAGTTTTTTAATTAAATTATTTGAACCGTTACTGTTTAAATAAATCATAATGTATAAATTTTTGCTAATTTATGCCATGAATAAGAATATGAGTGGGCAAGTCATTTTCGTGAATTCTTAAACATTGTAAATACTTATTTCGTATTGCAAACAGTATTTTTCTTCTTTCTAATCAGAAAGTAGAAATAATTAATAGTCTAGTTGCTAATTCTGAAGAATAAATTAAAAAGCGTCATTCTCCAATGTATAAAATAAGGATTTTGTGAAGCAATAATGGCAATGAGTGCAACAGACAGTATTATAATATGGTTTAATATTGTTGTTACACTCACTCTCATTTACTAACCACTAAACTTGCTGTGTACACCTGAAGAACGTTCAGCACCTAGGTAGGTAAAAATTTAGAAATGCATAGCATTACAACCTTAATTCAACAACCTTAATTCTGATTAGTCTAACCAGAAAAAATGGTAAGGGCATATTTAACCAGAATTCTGGTTGATTTAACCAGACATTTTTTTGAGTGCAGGGTTTTTCGTTTAACATATAAGAGAACAGATACTAGAATTGTCATCAAAATTATTACGAATAGATGACATTCTTGAAATGATTTGACATGGAATTGCTCACATACTCCGTTTATAAAATTTTTCACATTCAAAATTTGTCGTCATAATTTATAAATCTAATAATAATAGTGCAATAGAACGCATAATTAAAAGAAAGTTGGACATAGTACTTTAAAATAGTGCTGGATAAAAATATTCAATGTTGAGTAATCAAATCAAATCCAGGTCTACACATTTTGTAGACCTGGAAATTTAAAGCCCAAGCCGAGTAGCAGTAGCAGAACCTCATAATGACCTAGCAACAAGTCCAAAATGTCGGAGTTTTCCAAGAAACAAATCTCCGTCAGGTAGGTCATGAGCCATAGTTTAGAACTTGAGAGCCGCAAAGACTTTCCAATCGACGGATTAGCAGGATTAGAAGCTTAACGATGGCGGGTCTCTTCTTAGATAGACTGAGGTGCGAGCTGAGGTGTTGAATTATGATGCGAAATAATTACTCTTGTCAGAATTAGGGAAAAATACTACAGATATTTTTTCACATTGGATGTATCAAGAGCAAAGTTTCTCACATTTTAATTACACTATTGGTCAGAATTTTGAGTTCACTTTTTTTTCGATGATTAAGTTCTCTT
Source organism: Andricus curvator (assembly GCA_932195095.1). NCBI lineage: Eukaryota > Metazoa > Arthropoda > Insecta > Hymenoptera > Cynipidae > Andricus > Andricus curvator. The sequence continues at coordinate 135,814 of CAKNYM010048887.1, forward strand.
AATTTTAATTATGTGTAAATTCCAGTGTTTTCTCGATTTTTTGGTAGTATGTAACAAAGAAGTTATTATAAAGGTTATATATAAAGTAAAGGTTATCCCATGATTCCTTTTTAGAGGGATTTGATTTTCGCGTAGGTTTCTCCTATTTTGTTCAAACTGTTTGCAATTGCTCAAACATGTTTGAAATATTTAATTCGACAATAATGTTAACGAAATAGTTAGTATAGAATATGTCGTAATTAAATATGACTTGGACATATGTTTGAACGAAAATTGTATGGCATAAAATATCTGAGTCTAGTGAATCCTTAAGAAAGCATTTTTGCTCATCAACTTATTTTTACCAAATACATAATTTTACATATTTGCTCACCAATATAAGTGATAATTCATCGGCACATTTTACACTGATCTTACATGGCCTTCATAATTTAGTTATTAATAACAATAAGAATAGTGGATCGTTATCGAAGTGTCTGAAAAAAATACGTTGATGATTACGTTAGAAAAAAAAAGTTTTAATGCAAAAAAATTGACAAATAATGCATTTCTTAAGCAAGTTCGTTCACACAATTATAAAATGTTATTGACTCATTTATTTATAACATAATTAGCATATATGAACAACTGTTTATTAAAGTTATTTATAAAGTGCACACTGTCTGTGGTTACGGAACCTTCTGTAACACTATATCCCCTTTTCCAGCTTGTTTCGGGCTAGCGTTACGGAAAATTCCTTAACCATAAAAAGTGCCTATAAAGTAGCAATTAATTTATTATATTTCATTAATTCAACTAAAAAACTTGTGTTGTCCATAAATTGTTCAAATATAGTGCGAATCAAGTGAAAAGTCGATGTAAATCGCCACGAAACAATTGTGATAGATTTTCCTTTGAAATTGATCAATAAATTTCGTCTACTATTACGTGATTGCATTCTTATATATTTCTGAAAATTATAGATTTCAGAGATCTATTATTTATCGCAAATCTAATGCACCTTTATAAAATTTCAAGGTAAATTTTGAAAATATATTCGAGACTGTTTGGAAATTTCCATTAAATTTACAGAGTTCTGCGTTTAAACTGAAGACGTAACCCCTGGATATGCTATAGTTTTTGCACATTTCTCATTAGAATCCAGTGATCTATTATACATAACCAGGCCTCAGGCAAGTTTTAAAAGATAAAGTTGAGATTATTAAATTTTGGGACAAATATAAGATTTGCGGAACGAACCTAGAGGATTAGAGAACCTTTTTAGATCCAGGGATTAGAGGCAGGCCAATTTGTGCAACAACCTATGTACATTCATCATGAAAGCTTTTTTCAATAAAAAAAAGGGGAAATTATTGAAACTTTACAGGTATTTATAATGGTTAATAAATGAGGCAATCATATTTGCGTAAAAATCGTTCTCTTCAACCCTTTTTTAGATAAACCGTTAACGATACAAAAAAGCAAAAACAATCTCATCTGTGCTGAAGAAGATGCCGAAAATTTTTCTATTGAACTATTTATCACGAAAAATAAAAGTTTTCATGAAAATCAATAAAAACTTCAAAAACATGATTTTTGCCGCTATTTTGCATTATTATAAAAAATATCACAAAGCTGGAATTTACTGCAATTTTTTTGGTAGTTGAGCATACCATCCAGCTTGAATTTATGCACAAAAATGTATCTTATTTACAATTGATTCAAAGTTATTTCTGCCTCGTTGCCTAGCCAAAAAAGACCTTTTTATTACGAGATGCCTGGACTATAACCAAATAGTTGAATTTCTAAACTAAAAAAAATCAATTTTTCATCGAAAATAGAATACTAAAATTTTCATAAAAACAATTAATTTTTAATAAAAAAAACGGATCATCTACAAAGGCGTTTAATTTTCTACCTGAACATATGAATTAAAAATAAGAATATAATAGTTGATACTTCAACATAATAAAAATAATTTTGAATGAAAAAACATTATTGTAACCAAAAAAAGATAAATTTTCAACGAAATGCATATATTTTTAATAAAATGGTTGAATTTTTAGTTCAAAAAAGATCCATTCTACACCAAAAATGGAATAGTTTAATTTTCATCGAAAAACAATAATTTGCAATTGAGAAAAGCGAATTTTTAGAAAACAGTTGAATTTTTAACCCGAAAATATGAATTTTCAACTAGAAAGTTCATTATTTATCAAACATTCGAATTTGCAATTAAATTGATGAATTTTCAATTAAAATTATGAACGTTCATAAATAAATAATTTCAAATGAAATAGGTAAACTTCTTATTAAAATGCTTTTCTAAAATACTAGATTTAAAGTTAATTTGGTTTAGATGAAATAGAAAATAAGCTAATAAAAAATGCTGTACACATGAAGATTATGAAACTGCCATAATAGTCCAGGCATCTGGTACTTTTTCACCGTAATAAGTAAGTGAAGCGCTTTTTGTTGATAAAACGGTTTACTGAGGAATACTGATAAAAATTTCAACTTTTCTAGAAATGACTACGACGCGTTTGGTAATATATCCAGCCATATTGAGCCCACCATTTTGAATTTTAAAAATTCAACATTAGATTTGAAATTAGCGACCCCAAAAACTTAAGTATCACCAATTTTATGAAGGTCCAAAGATTTTTAATAATTGATGTCCGCCATATTGGATTCGAAATTTTGAATTTTGTAAATCCAACATCAGATTTGAAATCAGTCACCCAAAAAACCTAAGTGTCACCAATTTTATCAAAGTTCAAACATTTTTAATAATTTATGGTTGCCATATTGGATCCGAAATTTTGAATTTTGGAAATACAACATCAGATTGGAAATCAGTGACCCCAAAAACCTAAGTATCACCAATTTTATCAAGGACGAAACATTTTTGAGATAATTCATGTCCGCCATACTGGATCCGAAATTTTGAATTTTGAAAATCCAACATCAGATTTGTTTTCAGTGACCCCAAAATCCGTAATATACTTAAGCACAATTAAAACTGAGCAACTGAAATAATTTTCTTTTGAAATGCCCACATGTGTCATTATGCAAAAGTAGCACGACTTTTTTTTGCCCAGACATGTGTCAGTGACAGTGAAGGGGTCAAAAATATCAAAATGGGACAAATCAAAACTAGTTATTATTTACTTGCATAGCATTTGCTTGAAAATTTAATTTAAACTTACATTATATTTATAATGCAAATAATATTCATCACCAAAAATGCATGATTGATACTGCTACGTATTTGAATTATTAGATGCATATACACAATTAAAAAAGCAGCATCCGTAAAAGTGCTACAAATCGCAAATTTTTCACTCAGAAAGAAACAAAACTAATTTCACTCTTCTCCTTGGAAGACCCCTTTTATATATGTAATATAGCTTGCAGTCACTTGTATTTTGTCAGATATTATGACAAATCTTGTCCACCACAAGAGCATAAGCTCTTTTATGCATCTCACTATATTTGGATGCACCTCCAGCAGGGCCGGATTATTCATTAGGCAGAGTAGGCAACTGCCTAGGGGCCCCGCATCGACTAGGGGCCCGTGCACGCTCTAAGAAAAAAAAACGTTTTATCGAATGAAAAGTTTTTCTGAAAATTTGTATGGAATTCCTCGACAACAATATCAGTATTTTGTTCGACGCATGTCAATTGGAGAAATACTCCATTCATACAGAACCATCTAGTAACAAGTAGTAGCTAATAATAGCGAATAATAATAATAGCGAATTGGATCAAAATTAGGGAAGTTATGAGTGATTTTTCTCATAAAACTCCCAAAAACGATTTTTTGGCCAAAAAATGAGATTTTGGGGGTGTATGGAAAATTTCTCCTATACAATTTTTCTTAGTTTTACTAGATCTATAACTTGTGCTAGGTCTCCATAAAAGTGTCTCCAAATTTTTGTTTTTTGTAACACAGTGTTATGCGTGTAGGTGAATTATCATTGCACGTAAGTTAATTCGGAATGAAATTATCTATAAACTACATTATATAACAGAAGTTTGAATTTTTGATAAAGGACATTGTAGTAATACATGAAGAAAAAAGGGGTACTTTTTCTATGTTGGCTTGGTATTTTTCTAATATCAACATAGGATATTTTACTATGTAACATACGCATTATCCCTATGACAACATGAGGTTAAATCTTACGTTAACATAGGAATTATTCTCATGTACATAAATTCCAAAAACAATAATCGATGATTATCAATGACGATTAATGATCAATAATCATGATTAATCATCATTAATTGCAATTAAAAAATTTTGTTTTCCATGACAACTTAAAATTTTTCTTAATACACTTCGAATTTTCTTAGTAACAAATATTTCGAAACAGAAAACCAGAAGAATATTTTCGTTTTGTAATTTCAAAAAATTGTGAGCATTTACCATTCGAAAAATATCAAATTATAGTTAAGAATGATTCTTAATAAATGAATTCTACATTTATTGTGTGGTTTGTTTGCTCATTTCACCTGCCTATAGTCTAAATCCGACAAAAATGTGAAATATGTAGTTTCCAAACGATTTTTTTCGAATTAGATAGGAAAAATTCCTATCTTGACATAGTCAAAATCCATATGATAATATAGGTATTCCCCCTACGGTAACATAGGAAAAATACCTCTTTTTCCGTACAGGATTCCTGGAGTCGATCATCTGGAAGTTACTCACATCCCTTCATCAACCTGGAGGGACGTGATTGCATTGCCTAGGGGCCGGGCAGGGTTAATCCGGCTCTGACCTCCAGGCACTCAAGGAGCTTAATAAGTAGATCATGGTTCGTGTTCTCGAATGTCTTACAGTAGTCAATCCAAGCCGTGGACAGATTGCGTCGATACCTGATCGAGTCCTCGGTAATACACCTGTCTATTAACAGGTTCTCCCTGCAACCTGCCAGCCCTGTCTTGCATCCACATTGTTCAATTATTGCCCTCCATACCGGCTCGATAGATGTTAATATCCTCTTTTTGAGGATGCCAGTGAATAGCTTGTAGCCTGTAGTTCTTTGGACTTGACAAATTTCCGATCTTAGGGATCAATACCGTGCGTCCTGCCACTAGCCACTGCGGGACGGGTTGTTCTCCGTTTAAGAAAGTAGTAAATATACGAGCTAGATGTTGGTGCGTAGAAGTGAACTTCTTCCACCAAAAGTTTGTTGATTTTATCTGGCCCTGGCGCTGAAAAGTTTTTAGTTCTAGCGATAACTTTCTTCACTTCTTCAGCAGTAATTAGTGGACACTCTTCCTCTGGACCCTGTAACATTTGCCTTTGGCAAAAGTTACGAAAGAGTGATATATCTGAAGCGTCTTCATTTAGCTGATAAGTATCTCAATATACTTGCTCCTAGAAGACTTGAATCTCTTCTCGACTAGGCGGATTTTTAACGGCACGTGACGTTTTATTGAACAGACGGGAAGGATGAGTAGAAAAGGTGGAATTTTCCTGAATCCAACTTACTCGCCGTTCAAGGCGCTGTTTCGCTGTTGAAAGAGATCTTATTTTTTGCGTCCAGTGCTGCTTGATGATCAACAGTTTACACTAGTTCAGCGTGTGATTTGCTTTCCTTAGGTTTCGAGCAAGTGCCCTAACTTTAGAAGTGAATTTTTTATTTGATGTTATGTAGCTAATAACGCACTGAATATGTGATGCATGCCGTCTCGCCGTGTCTATTTTAAACTGAAACTGTGCAATACGCTCGCGAGTCTTACTCAGACGTACTGAAGTATCGTTACTTCTATTGTCGCTAAGCAGGGAGACCGCCTTCTCGTAAACTACACAGTTCAGATTCCAGAGATTAACATCTTCGGGGAGCAAATCGGGGAGAGCAGTATTAGCTTCAGCTAATTTCTCGATCCTGAGAAAGACTTTTTGGTGGATAGATCTCCTACTTCTGATGTTGGCATTATCGGCTATCTGCAAAGGTGGTCTTGCTGGAACGGGAGGAATGTTCGCTGGAAGATGTTGCTCTTCTTCTTGTTGATAAAGAGCTTCATATCCGTTTTTTTCGCAAAAAGGATACTTGATCTCTTAAATACTGAGGAGTTTTATGAGCATATTCTGGGTGCATATTGACGCAACGGTCATGTAACCTCTGCATGAATCCTCTTCGCGCCGGTGAGCTTCTTTGCCAACAGGTAAGGATGTCCCTCCTGAGTTGGTCCGACCATTTAAATCGAGGTTCTCGCGTTTATCCGAGGCCATTACGTGGTCGTCGCCTCATCCGAGAGAGGCCTATTGTGGGTGGCACTGCGCGATACTGGTGACTTAACCGCATAATTCGTTGCATTGGGGAGTTAGCCTAAAGCAACTTGGCTGACTGCAAGAGCCGGAGCTCTCGGGCGATGGGTTCGCCACATCCCTACGCCTATTTATTATTATGTGAGAAGTTGTAGGCTCCGGAAGCTACGATCATGGTTCCTTAAAGCAACCAATCCCGACGCAACTGGAACGTGTACGTTATCCGCTTCTGCTCCTTCTGTCCTAGAAGGTAAGCAAGAGCGGGAAATTTACACGAGATAACATCGGGCAAAACTGTTCCTTGGAGTCAGGTCTCTAGCCGCGGATGACCTTATGTGGCAGACGGGACAGTTGGAGATTAAGGTTTCACCTCTGGATACTTTTTTAGAGCTACCAATCTTTGTAGAGTGTTATGAGGAACATTGTTGACGGACCAGATGAAGTTATCCCAGAAGAACAGCCTTTTGCATCCGGTTCGCGGTGGAATGAGCCGATTATGAGAACTACAAGATGGACGCCGCTTTGCAGGCTACGCGTATTAACGCCCTCAATGCAAAGCTTGATCGAACGAAGAAGACCAGGTGCCTCAAATGAGGGGAATTGCTCTACCGCTTGCGGGCACATAAATGGTCCCGAAAGCGTTACCAGCGGGGTCCTCGTGGAGGTTGCCAATTCCTAGTCACTCCCTGCTCAGAATAGAGCAGAGAGGGGTACCCTTGGTACAGCCTGCTCAGCTCGAAGAGAAGTGCTTGATATTTCGCCCGTTTTTCTTCCTCTTTTGCCGTGATATTACCATCGGCTGATGCCGAGAATTCAATCACGTAAATGATCTTGTTCTTTAGATCTTATAGGACAATATCAGGCTTCGTATCACTGATATGTTGAGTGGTGGAGAATGAGAAATTCCAGTAGATCTTACACTGATCATTCTCCACAACGGACTCGAGTTTCCCCTGGGCGTATGGTAAGACGGGCAATAGATCAACACCATAGAAGTGCCTAAGATGGTAATATAACACTTTTAGAGCCGCAGTGTGTCTCTCTATGTACCCGTAGCGTGCATATTTTGAGCATCCACTAAGAACATGTCCAAGTGTGTCTGGCTCTTGCTTACACGCTCGGCAGTTGGTATCGCCTACAGGTACATTCATTGTGCGCTCGCGGTAAAATAAGGTGTCTATATCGCCGTCTTGACAGGCAAAAAGAAATCCCTCAGTCTCCGATTTTAATCCAGCAGACTTGAGAAACATGTTGGACAGACCCATCGAGAGCTCTTCTCTACGTATAATGCCGTAGAATTTACCATGAAGGGCCTTGTCAGCATGTTCTCGTAGTAGAAGCGTATGTTCTGCTTCCTGTACACGACTTTTGAGCACCAAAGGTCTTAGTGATGCTAGGCCATGTGTAGTGTCGCTGAAATCAAATGGGAGGCCAAGCTCCTCTGCGGCCCTATCTGCGGCATTATTTTTATGAGAAGTTGTAGGCTCCAGAAGCTACGATCATGGTTCTTTAAAGCAACCAATCCCGACGCAACTGGAACGTGTATTTCATCCACTTCTGCTCCTTCTGTCCTAGAAGGTAAGCAAGAGCGGGAAATTTACGCGAGATAACATTGGGCAACACTATTCCTTGGAGTCAGGTCTCTAGCCGCGGATGATCTTACGTGGCAGACGGGACAGTTGGAGATGAAGTTTCACCTTTGGATACTTTTTTAGAGCTACCAATCTTTGTAGAATGTTATAAGGAACAGTGTTGACGGACCAGATGAAGTGATCCCAGAAGAACAGCCTTTTGCATCCGGTTCGCGATGGAATGAGCCTGACGCTGGCAAGCCGGAATCTTGTTGAGTTGGTTAATAAATGAAGCTTTCATACCTCCAAGACAGCCGATTATGAGAACTACAAGATTGACTTTGAAGCCTTGGTCGAGCCTGCTCAGCTCGAAAAGAAGTGCTTGATATTTCGCCCGTTTTTCTTCCTCCTTTGCCGTGATATTACCATCGGCTGGTGCCGAGAATTCAATCACGTAAATGATCTTGTTCTTCAGATCTTGGAGGACAATATCTGGCTTCGTAGCATTGATACGTTGAGTGGTGGAGAATGAGAAATTCCAGTAGATCTTACACTGATCATTCTCCACAACGGACTCGAGTTCCCCCTGGGCGTATGGCAAGACGGGCAATAGATCAACACCATAGAAGTGCCTAAGCTGGTAATATAACACTTTTAGAGCCGCATTGTGTCTCTCTATGTACCCGTATTGTGCATATTTTGCGCATCCACTGAGAACATGTCCAAGTGTTTCTGGCTCTTGCTTGCACGCTCTTCAGTTGGTATCGCCTACAGGTATATTCATTATGCGCTCGCGGTAAACTAAGGTGTCTATAACGCCATCTTGACAGGCAAAAAGAAATCCCTCAGTCTCCGAATTTACCATGAAGGGGCTTGTCAGCATGTTCTCTCAGTAGAAGCGTATGTTCTGCTTCCTGTACACGACTTTTGAGCACCAAAGGTGTTAGTGATGCTAGGCCATGTGTAGTGTCGCTGGAATCAAATGGGAGGCCAAGCTCCTCTGCGGCCCTATCTGCGGCACGATATAGAAACGCCGCAGCATTGACGACTTCATGTTGATGTACTAGTCGCATAAGAAAATCTGTGCTATTTAGAACTGAGCAGGCTGTAGCCAGAATCGTTCTGCGATGAAGACAATCTAAGCTCAGCAAGCCTCTACCCCCTTTATCTCGAGGGAGGTATATTCGAGGTACGGAAGATCTAGGATGATGACTTCGATGGATTGTCATCATCTTGCGTGTGCTTCGGTCAAGTTGCTTCAAGTCATCGACGTTCCATTTTACTGTACCAAACGTGTAGAGCAGTATAGGAACGGCCAGCATATTGGTCGCCTGGATCTTATTCTTTCCAGATAATTCGGAAGCCCACATTTTTCGGAGAATTTGGCGATACCTTTTTCCAAGGGCCGTTTTTAACGCACGCACATCATGAGTTTCCGCTTGCGGTATTCCAAGATATGTATATGTTTCTCCAATACCAAGATGTTGAATGTTATTTCCGCCTATGAGTTGAACATCCTGATCGTGACGCGATGATGTAGTTTCTAATTTTCCTTGGCGTAGGTGGACGCAGGCACACTTGTCCAGGCCGAAGCTCATGCCAATCGCTTTAGAGTACCTATTTACCGCCTCCACAAGGATGTTAAGGTCCTCTTTCGAGGAAGCAGAGAGTTTAAGGTCGTCCATGTATAAAAGGTGGTTGACCTTATATTCTCTTTTGTTCGGCGGGCCACATAGGTATCCAGAGCTTTTGCCTCGGAGCACAATAGATAGAGGCAAGATGGAGATGCAGAAAAGTGTCGTACTTAGAGAGTCTCCTTGGAAGACCCCCCTCTTATATGTGATATAGCTTGTAGTCACTTGTATTTTGTCAGATGTTATGACAAATCGTGTCCGCCACAAGAGCATAAGCTCTTTTATGCATCTCACTATTTTTGGATGCACCTCCATACACTCAATGAGCTTAATAAGTAGCTCATGGTTCGTATTATCGAATGCCTCACGGTAGTCAATCCAAGCCATGGACAGATTGCGTCGATACCTGATCGAGTCCTGGGTAATACACCTGTCTATTAACAGGTTCTCCCTACAACCTGCCAGACCTCTCTTGCATCCACGTTGTTCAACTATTGCACTCCATACGGGCTCGATAGATGTTAATATCCTCTCTTTGAGGATGCCAGTGAATAGCTTGTAGCTGGTGTTTAAACAAGCTATGGGCCTGTAGTTCTTTGGACTTGACAAATCTCCGGTCTTAGGAATCAATACCGTGCGTCCTCCCACTAGCCACTGCGGGACGGGTTGTTCTCCGTTTAAGAGAGTAGTAAATGTACGAGCTAGATATTGGTGCGTAGAAGTAAACTTCTTCCACCAAAAGTTGTTGATTTTATCTGGCCCTGGCGCTGAAAAGTTCTTAGTTCTAGCGATAACTTTCTTCACTTCTTCAGAAGTAATTAGTGGATACTCCTCCTCTGGACCTTGTAACCTTTTTCTTTGGCAAAAGTTACGAAAGAGTGATATATCTGAAGCGTCTTCATTTAGCTGATAAGTATCTCCATATACTTGTTCCCAGAGGACTTGAATCTCTTCTCGACTAGACGGATTTTTAACGGCACGTGACGTTTTATTGAACAGACGGGAAGGATGAGTAGAAAAGGTCGAATTTTCTTGAATCCACTTTACTCGCCGTTCAAGGCGCTGTTTCGCTGTTGAAAGAGATCTTATTTTTTGCGTCCAGTGCTGCTTGATGGTCAACAGTTTACACTTGTTCAGCGTGTGATTTGCTTTCCTTAAGTTTCGAGCAAGTGCCGTAACTTTTGGAGTGAATTTTTTGTTTAATGTTATGTAGCTAATCACGCACTGAATATTTGATGCATGCCGTCTCGCCGTTTCAATTTTGAATTGAAGCTGTGCAATACGCTCGCGAGTCTTACTCAGACGTACTGAAGTATCGTTACTTCTACTGTCGCTAAGCAAGGAGGCCGCCTTCTCCTAAACAACACAGTTCAGATTCCAGAGATTAACATCTTCGGGGAGCAAATCGGGGAGAGCAGTATTAGCTTCAGCTAATTTGTCCATCCTGAGAAAGACTTTTTGGTGGATAGATCTCCTACTTCTCATGTTAGCATTATCGGCTATCTGCAAAGGTGGTCTTGCTGGAACGGGTGCAATGTTCGATGGAGGATATTGCTCTTCTCCTTGTTGATAAAGAGCTTCATATATGTTTTTTCGCAAAAAGGATACCTGATCTCTTAAATACTGAGGCGTTTGATGAGCATATTCCGGGTGCATATTGACCCTACGGTCATGTAACCTCTGCATGAATCCTCTTCGCGCCGGTGAGCTTCTTTTCCAACAGGTAAGGATGTCTCTCCTGAGTTGGTCCGACCATTTAAATCGATGTTCTCGCGTTTGTCCGGGGCCATTGCCTGGTCGTCGCCTCGGTTCGGTCCTATTGCCACTCCCAACTGAACCATGGCCTCCATCCGAGAGAGGCCTATTTTGGGTGGCACTGCGCGATACTGGTGTCGTAACCGCATAATTCATTGCATTGGGGAGTTAGCCCAAAGCAACGTGGCTGACTGCAAGAGCCGCAGCTCTCGAGCGATGGGGTCGCCACATCCCTACGCCATCATCTTAATATCATTATTATTATTTCATGGAGAGACAGGTCGGTGGTGCCTCGAAGCAGCGTATATTTTTTCGCAAGTGGAAAGTGATTTCCTCTGAAGACTTATCCCGTGAAGACCTGGCTTGAAGAATGCCTCGAAACCTTTCCTATTTTTTTGAAGGTGGAAAGTGATTTCCTGGGAAGACCTGTCCAATCGTGCTTCGAAGCATTCCCTATTTTTTTTAAGGTGTGAAGTGATTTCCTGGGAAGACATGTCCAATGGTGCACTAAATTATCTGATATTTTTCTGAAGGTGGGAAATGCTTTCCTGGTAAGACCTGACCAATGGTCCCTCGAAGCATCTCATATCTTTTTGTAAGTGGGAAGTGATTTCCTAGAAAGGGAGGTCCAATAGTGCCTTCACTTAAATCGTTGTGGGAAAGAATGCCCGGGAAAGCCTTGTCCTTTGGGAAGAAATGTCCCAGATGGTCTTTAAAAGGGGGACTTTAATTTTCTCGCGCGGGAAGAGATTTTTCGGGAGGGCATTCCCTTTAGGAAGTGATGTCCGAGGAATACATGTCCTTTGGGAAAGGATTTCCTGGGAGGACTTGTCACGGGAAGACTTATTCGGTGTGAATGTCAAGGTCTTGGCTATTCGAGCAGTGCGCTATATCTATATATGGTTGATACTCTGTATTAAGGTCATTTTTGATAGAAGCAACTTTTTTTGCAAAAATATTCTGAAATACGTTTTTTTTTGTATCACGCCTATTCCTTGGCGCTACAATAAGCAATTATTAAAATATTTGAGCCTAAAAATATTTTTTTCAATTTTTTTAAACAATTTTTTGACAAAGTTATCGGTTTTATTTTAGAATTTGGATTCATGGACCGATTTCTATAGAAGTGAGTATTCTAAAGTTATTTGGGTGGCTGATTTCGAATTTGATAGCAGAATTTCAAAATTCAAGATGGCATGCAAATGTGATAAGCTGGACGAATGAACTTCCTGGTACTCTAAGATTCAAGAAAGCATTTCATAATTATTAATAAATTTTTGTTAAGAAACACTATAATTTATCCAAATTAAAAAACATAAATTAATTAATTTTAAACGCTCCCAAAACATAAATTATATTTTCAGATATATCTCGCATATGTCAGTACGTTCTTGTAGATTAATAATGCTTACAACAGAGGAATACGTCTCTAAAACACGGATTTATTTTTTCGTATGTCTCTTTAATTCTTTGCTCACGTTTTTGTCCCTTTTTTATTGAGTTCAAACATACTGAATTTACATAAATATTACTTTTGCAAAACACACATAACCTATAAAATGAAGTACCGCAAACATTTCTAAAAAGTTCGAATGTTTTAACATTATTTTCTAAAAGCATCAGAAGAATAAAATAAATGAAAACTAAAAATATCAAAGTAAATTACATTGGTCTTATAAACCTGACCTATAAAATGTCAGATTTGAGATACAATTATATGAAGAAAAAAACGCATTTGGAAGGTTATATTTTGTTCGAGGTTTCAAAAATCGCTCAAAACTACATTTGAGTAATATATTTTCTTCTGCTAATGACATCATGAATTAACTAACTTATCAAATAAACAGACACCATCCCACAAATACACTGAAATACACGTAGTCGAAACTGACAGCTCAGAGCCGGGTCACAGCTCATGGAGCGAGGACGAATGGTGTCTTTGTCCTTCATCGAGGGTTCCGCGACGTAGTTAAAGATTTGGAATTCAAAAAATGTACATGCTTTGATTTACCCCGTTATTGATTCTGTTACGTATCCAGTATTTACTAGCAACTTTGACACAGATAGTTTTGTGGGAACAAATAAATATAATTATAATCAGGAAAATGTAAACGATGCAGAGAGTATAGAAGAGTCAGAACATCAAGAAGATATAGAAGACGATCCAGAGGAAGAATTCGTATCGGACAGTAAAATTTTACAAAAAGAATACTTCAATCGAGAAGAACTAAACTAAATGAAAAAAAAAATTGTTTAGCACCTAAAACTAAGATTACTTTTTACCGTGATCGAGATAAACCTTTTAGACAATTTTTTTTTCTGAAGGAGACTTAGTATATTGTAATGATGTGAAAGAATTAGTTAAAGAATTGAAAAACACACCTTCTAATGCTGACGAATGGCGACTATTTATCGATTCGTCTACACGAAGTTTGAAAGGTGTTTTGTTGCATAATGGTAATGAATATGCACCTCTGCCAGTTGCACACTCTGTTACAATCGGCGAACAACACGAGACTCTTGCGTTTCTTCTTAATAAATTGAATTACAACAGCCCCAAATGGCAGCTTTGTTTAGATTTGAAAATAATAAGAATCATGCTGGGAATGCAGAGTGGATTCAGAAAATTTCAGTGTTTTATTTGCGAATGGGATAGCCGAGCTCGTGAGAAGCATTATAAACAGAAGAAGTGGGCTCTGCGAAAACACCTTAATACAGGATCATTAAATGTTATAAATAAACATTTAGTGGATCCAAAAAAAGTACTGTTACCACCGTTAGATATAAAACTCGGCTTAGTGAAACAATATGTTAAGGCAGTGGGAAAAACGGAAAGTAATGCTTATATAGTTATTTGTGATACTAGTGCGCAAAATAGGTGATTGTGTGGGAGTGTGAATTTTGCAGGCGAATGATGCAATCACACGAGTTACCAATCACCCATGCGCACGTGTATCACACGCTATTTTTTGCAACGCCCGTCCGAAAAAGTTGTTAGGAGGAGGTAACGAAAAGTACTAATTTTATATTGCATAGAGTGGAGTAAAGACATTTTTTTGAAAAAAAAACTTTTAAAAAAATTGTTGAAAATTTTTTTTTTTTTTATTCAAACAAAAAAAATTTTGTGAATATTTTGTGAATAAAAACAAAACTTCAATCATTGAAACAGTTGTTCAAGCTAAATCTAAATTTATTTCAAGAAGATACCAACACCAGTGTTTAAAGTTACCTATGCCAGTGTCTAAAGTACCTCATCTCGAAAGTGCGCATGCGCAGCTTTTTCACCAGTGCCTAAAGTAAGCCATGTTCAAACTACGCATGCGCGAAAATTATTTGCACACAGTCTGCTCAAATAAAGTCCTTTAGGCACAATTTAGAAGCATGAAAACGTCAACTTTAGAGGTGTGTGTTGCAAAAAGTATATTTTTGAGAAGTTTCCTAAACTTTCTGATGCTAAAATAAAAGAGGGAGTATTTGACGGTCCGAAAATTAGAGCTCTGCTAAAAGATGATGCATTTGAGCGAAAAATGACTAAAGATGAAAAAGAAGCATGGCAATGTTTCAGGGAAGTTTGCTCCAACTTTTTAGAAAATCATAAACACCCTCGCTACAAAGAAATGGTTGCTAATTTGATTAAAAATTTTGAAAAGTTGGGGTGTTTGATGAATTTAAAAACCAATTTTTTGGATTCTCATATAGATTGGTTCCCTGAAAATTTAGGTGATATGAGTGAAGAGCAGAGAGAGAGGTTTCATCAAGACTTCAAAGAGATGGAGCGAAGATATCAAGAAGTATGGGATACTCACATGATGTCTGACTATTGCTGGTCTCTAAAAAGGGATACGAAGACCAGTCACAAACGTAAGAGTATGCGAAGATCATTTGAGTTAAAAAAAACGCGTTCTTCAGAAAAAAACAAATCGTTTTAAATAAGCATCACATCTTTGTTTGTGTACAGCATCATGATTTATACACCACATAAACCTGGCGTTGGGGCCCCCGTTACCGTAGCGGGTAAGTTCTGAGAGAAGTGGTACCTCCACGTAGTTCAGAATGGGTAACGCTGAAACCACTTCAACTGAATTAAAAACGTTTTTCTATAAGTTATACATTTGTGGATTTGGAGTTTGTAAGCTTGGCATTTCTAAGCTTAAAGTTGTAGGCTTGGGCTTTGTGAACTTGCACTTTGTGAGCTAGAAGTTATGGGCTTGAGGGGTTACTTTGCTTGTGGTGTGTGGGTTTGGGGTTCGTTGGCTTAGGGTTTGTATGTGTGGGCTTGAGGTTTGTACGCTTGGGGTTTGTGGGTTTGACCCTGAAGTGACTTCGATCGAGAACTTATAGGATATAACAAAAACCAGATTTAGATTCAGCGACCTCAAAAACCTATTAATACCCTGACTTATTTGGTTAGCGATGAATTTTGCAGGTTTGACCTTGAACTGACCTTGACCCTGGCCTGATAGGACCAAGCGGACAACGGATTTAGATTCAGCGACCCCGAAAACCTATAGGTACTCTGACTTAATTGGTTAGCGATGAATTTTGTAAGTTTGACCTTGAACTGACCTTGACCCTGACCTGATGGGACCAAACGGACAACGGATTTGAATTCAACGACCCCGAAAATATAAGACCCACCTAGTCTTGTCCGTGTTGCAAGGGTTTTAGATTTTGTGGTCCTGTGATTATTATTAATCTTTACCTTCGAACTTCTCCATGACAAAATGCATTAGATATTTAATTTCATTCATCAACAATTTCAAGTATTTCACAATAGAATTATGTTAATAGGATGCTTTGTTTAATAAACAATCACGAGGCACATGGTTAACCTATTTGTGTTTCATCCCTGACTTTGAATTCTCTGATGTGCGATTACACGACGTGTAATGTCAAACAACAACAAACCATTGATTGTACTTGTTCAAAAGAATAAATTAAAAAGTCCTTTGAAAGAATTATTCACTATGACTCCCTTTAAAGATGTGTTAAGTTATAATTGATATATTCTCCCGAAAAGTGTCCAATTTACCTGGAGCGTGTAATGACACATAATAAAAATACGCTAAAGTTTAACAAGTTTTATGTTATTTTAAAGGTAAATCTTTCAAATGTTACCATTGATTCATACACTGATGTGATACTTCGACATGCATATTTATTAAAGAATTACATTGATACTGGTTAAAATAACCAAAAAAATCGTCAAAAACTCATCACATTGTCCCAATGGGCACAAGAGTCAGAAAGTTGTCTTTATGATATCGTTTTTCGGACGTTGTAACGACATTTAAAAAAGACATCTTAAGGACGTAGTTAAGATAACGCAAATATGTCCTAAAGTTTTTGCCATCGTAATTAGGACAAAGTGAATGAATTAGAATAATCGAAAACTACCTTTAAGACGTCCGACGGTTGGTCTTAAAGTCATTAAAAAGAAATATTTCAGACGACTTTATGTTTTCTATGTCTGTCGTTTTTTAATCTTTACGGTGTCTTAATTGTGAGAAGCCGGCTTTGCTTCGTATAAAATTCGAAGAACTGCAAAATCAGATATCAAATTCGCATTTCACAGTATTTACAATTATTTGATCTAAAAAGCAAAAATAATTTGTAGACGTTAAAATTTTTATCTTCGACTTTACAAATGAAATTAGACATGCTGTTGAATGATTAATCCTAATTCGGCCATTTATCGTGAAATGTCAATTTTTTATTTTCTTTTTGAAATTTCGCAATCATTAAGAGATAAAAGTAGCTATCCCACCAGCAGATTTTATGGCTGAAAGGCGTTTTAATATTTTACTACTAAGTATGGTCACATAAATACAAGAAAATATGTGCACGTGAAACGTACAAGTCATATATTGCAAGGACGTCATAACGATGTCGTAAAGATATCGTTAAGACGTTTAAAGCAGCCATGGGACGCAAGCCTAAGTCCTAAGACGCAACGACATCGCAACGATGTCGTAAAGATGTCGTTAAGACTTTGAGCTACTAGCTACTGATTCCAATTCCTTGTAAAATTTTTCCGAATTTTCCTTTTTTCCTTTGCTAATGAAATTCAAAGAACCATTAAATCAAGTTATTTCAAACTTGCTTTTTAAAGAATTTTGGGGAGCCCACTCTACAGCAAAAAATGAAACCTACATTAGATAATCGTTAATTAAAAGCGAAAATCTATCAATATATTTTCTAATTATTAAACATCCTTATTTTAAATTATTGAAATTTGATGATTAATTCTAATTTTCAAAATGAATTTAATCATGCTCTCTAATTACCCTTCTGAAAAAACTGATAGGACCCGATTGGGGCCAATGAACTGAATGAGCTTCGATTGAGAAACACCATTGAAACAGATTTATTTAATCGGGTGGGATCTTTTGAATCCGATTATTAAATCAGTTTCAATGGTGTTTCATAATAGAAGCTCAATCGCTTAAACAGTCCCAATCGGGTCCTATATTTTTTCCAAAAGGGATATTAAGCCTAATTCGGTTATTAATTTTGAAACTTCAATTTTTAATTCCCTTCTTTGAATATAAATTTCGTTAAAAAACACAATTTTCGGGAATGTGCTACGGTGTTAGGTTTTGTGATACATTATTTTGTTTTTGACAATAATTAAAAAGTAAATAAGTATTTCCTTATCGCGCAGCGGAAAGATTGAGTCTTTAGCAGTTTTGAAAAGTAAAGAAAAGTTTTTACTCTACGATTCGAAGGCATTTTTCGCCTTTTTTCATTGTTGAAATTCATGAAGAAAACAATAGCGAAACTGTTTCTTACTCAGCGACATTGACAAACTCTTTCTTTTCTACGTTGTGTACAATCGAATGTCAAATCAGATGTTAGTCCTAGTAGCGCGAGTATAGCGCCACCACACCACAAAAGGACGCGGGAAAATTCTAAGTTTAAGTACAGTATTCAGCTCATCGAAGAAAAGTTGCATTATTTTTGCACAGACTCAATATTTTGGAGAGACCACCTTTCAGCAAAAAATTAAATCTTCATTTCTTCTTTGAATATGAATTCTATTAGACTTATAGCGAGTGAACAGCGGTGCTACTAGTTGCAACACATTCTCTGATATTTTGTTATAATAAAAAAATGAATGCGTACTTCCGTCACAAATTTAACGACTGAAAGCTGTTTTTATATTCACTACTGAATATGGCCACACAAATAAAATATATATTTACTTGCGACAAGTTCAAGTCTATGTCGTTAGGATCTCGTAACGATGTTGTAAAGATGTCGTTAAGACTTTGAGCTACAAGCTACAATTTGGAGCTGCTTGTCTCGTAATGAAATGCAAATAAATCTTGAATCAGATTTTTTCAAATTTGCATTTTAATGTATTTTGGGGAGATTAGTAATTAAAAGCGAAAGTATATAATCTTTATTTCTAATTATTAACATCTATTTTTTGAATTAATGATATCTGGATATTAAAATTAGCACCTATCTCTGATTTTGAAAATGAATTTATTCGTCCTCCCTAATTATTGAAACTAATTAGGTTATTCATTGTGAAGCTTCAATTTTTAATTTCTTCTTTAAATATGAATTTCGTTAAGGAACACAATTTTCGGGAATGGGCTACGATGTTATGATTTGTAACACATTCTTCTATCGTTTGCAATAATTGAAAAGTAAATGCGTACTTACCTGCTACACAGCGAAAAGACTACATAAGTCTTATGTCGCGACGACATCACAACGCTGTCGAAAAGATGTCGTTAAGACTTTGAGCTAGTACCTACAATTTCGAGTTCCTTTTTACGCAATCAAATTAAAAAAACTTTTAAATCAGATTGTTTGAAATCTGCATTTTAAACTTTTAAATGTACATTAAGGAGACCTCTTCACAGCAAAAAATGAAACCTACACAAGATAATCGGTAATTAAGAGCGAAAATATATTACTCTAATTTCTAATTATCAAAATACATTTTTTATTTAATAATATCTGAATATTAAAATTATTAAGCCCAATAAGGTTATTCATTTTGAATGTTTCATGTTTAATTTATTTGGTTAAACATCAATTTTGTTCAGGAACACAATTTTTGGGAATGAGCTACGGTATTACGTCTTGTAACAGATTCTTTGGACTTTTGCACGCGAAAAGCACATGTCATATGTCACAAGGCCGTCTTATGATATCCTAAAGATGTCGTTAAGACTCTTAGCTATACATAATATTTCGTAGTTGAATGCCTTGTAATACAATTCGAGCACGTTCGGTGGTGTTTGGACGCGGATATCCCGAGATTGCTATCCCTGTCTGTTCCATGTTTCTGTCTGTGTTCCACCAACGCTGAAACTTACTGCGCAAACTTGGGATTTCCGCGTCCAAATACCACTGAACACGTTGTAAATCACCTTTGAATGTTGTGTAACTCACATCAGTTATACAGGGTGTACCAGTACTGAAGGTACATTTTTATATTTTTGAATTCCTCATAAAAAATGGAGTTGAAAATAATCATAAAAATTAGTTCTTCTTCTTTATTCATAATGTGTTCCCTAAGGGTTTACATGACCTCCGTTTCTTACAAGACCATCTACAAACTTTATATTATCTTATCCTTACTATTTACAAATATTTACAAAGATTTACATCAACTCTTACATCTATCTCCTTACTTCTATATTAATCTAGCGCCAATTTACTGTCGGAAGAGTGAGCGAGCGATCGAAAGCGAAAGAGCGAGCGAGTGAGAGCGAGCGCATCCGCATCTTAATCTACTTAT
>CAKNYM010048888.1:0-26850 GCA_932195095.1 Andricus curvator
CTTGAAAAACTTGTTTTCGATCATTTTAAATCTGAATATAGTAAATGTAGTAAAAAGTAGTGAAGAAGATATACTGAATTTTTGTATTGCGAAGAATTTTAATAGAAACTTTGTAACATTTAGAAACCTTTCTTTGAAGATTTTATTTCTAGTCTCAACCATTGAAAGTAATTAACTAAAAGATTCAAAACTATAGGGTATTTTGAAATCCCTTTGAGATCAGAGTTTTATTTTTACACAATTGCTATATTATGTTTTTAGTAATAATACGCTTATTGTGCCGCACACTTAACCGCACGCTATATGCCGAAATTTTACCCTGAGTACCTGACGAGCATGATAGACGCACGCTGTGCTGCATATCATGCAGACCGTGTGCGGGCACTATGCGGGATTACTTATTACCCTCAGAACGTGCTGTCACTGTGCTTGCATTGTTGCCGACACATCGTGCTTGCAAGCCATGCGCCCATGTGCGTCCGCATGCATTGTTATTATGATATAGTAGGAACAGGACATAAAATGATGTTTGAATTCGTGGAAATGAGCAGGTAAAGACTGAGTGTTAACGTGACAAATATTTAATGTTTTCATTTTCACAGTGATAAGAAACGTTCAAGTATAGTTAAATATAGAAGTGTCTGAAATACGTTAACCAAAAAAATCCAGTTCACATGATTACAGATGATGATTTTTGTAGAACATAATAAATTCCATTAGCACAGTTAGAATCACTGAGAAACCTTTGTGTTAATAAATACAAATTTTTAATTGAAAAAATTATTAAGTATGCTAGATGAGTTGGAAATCGGTCTAATTGACAAGTTACGTTATATTTACCGACATATATACTTAGGATGATACTAGGAAGCAGTAGTTCCTATTTAACCATACAAGTCCACACTGGGGGCCATTGGACCCCAGCGCTTTTTTATTTCAGTGTCCCTTTTAGACAAAAATCAATATCGATGTTTCGACCAAATGTAAATTCGTTTTAGGTATCTGAGGACAGGTCACATAGGTTGGCGTCGTCAGTTAGTCCTCAGGTAGGAAGCAAGGTAGAAGCAAAACGTGAGTGGGGGCCATTGGACCCCAGTGTGGACTCAGTGTAACTTTTTCGTACGATAAGTGAAATTTTCTTTTTAATTATTTTTGGTTTCTTTCTGTGCCAAATTATGTGTGCAAAGCAAATTTTTAATGAAATATTGCTTTAAAAATAGTATATTACATTTCTGGGTAAAAGTGGTCTATAAGGCTAAATTGCGGCTAAACTCGGGTCGGCTGCGCTTCTTCCCAACGTGCGATGTGTGACGATCACCGGTCGGGTCGCTGCACTGAATGTGCGTCTGCACACGAATAACATTTATAAATTAAAAACTAAAAAAAACAATATAGACAATTCCTTTTTACTTTCTTGAACTTTTGAAACAATTCTTTTGTATATTTAGGACACATAAAATAAAAATAACGTTTTTGAATTTTCTGATTTTTCATCCCCCCGAATAATTCAACTTTTTGAAAGGAATTGAAGTGGCATATTTTTTTCTGATTCTCCAACATTTCATCTTTAAAACCCTAGGAGAAATTAAAACAAAAAAAAGCAAAAATTAAACTCTATTTCCGTAATTTTACGCTTTTTTTCTTCGGACTCTTTTTGCGAAAAATTGATCATAAAGTATATAACATTTTTTTTATAGTACTTTTGTTCCTAAGATACTCTAAACATCCCCAGGATAAGATTGTGACCATCACTATTGACAAAAATAATTTTGTAAGGCGTAGGGCACATCTTGAACTTGATGGGGGCCACTGGACCCCAGTGTGGACTCGATATGTGCTCAAATATGTGTGGACTTCTAGGGTTAAGTCCATCGACGGTTCTGCAGATTAGCCAGGTAAATTCGTGGAGATCCATCCTCTCTGCGACAAAAAATTTTTCCGCCCGCAATCCAATGGCGTAGATGTTCCGATTCAAAGATGGCAGGGCCTCACGTAGATAAACAGGGTGTTTATCTTTGCTCGGCCACCCGAGGTTTTCAGTAGAGAAGTCTCTAAAGACCTTACGTCTCTCGACGAATTTATTTCGCAGTTGTTAATTGCCGAGTTTCGCGACAATGATGGGCGGGTTGGAGGATTTTGTGAGCACAGGTGCCTTTATAATTCGGTATATTTTGACCACATCTTCCCTCGTAAAGGGAACGTCAAGAGCCTTAGCGATCGAGTCTTGCTGCTTGCTACTTGCTTCCATTAAGCAAAGAGAATGTTATTAACAATAATAATAAATTGTTCAAACAATTATTTTTGTTAACTTGAAATAATTATAACTTCCCTATAATTGAAAATTTGATAAAAAGTAAAAAATTTCAGGAAAAAAACCGCAACTATCTAGCATCAATACAGAAGAAGATAGCTATAAACAATAGTAATTTGTTTAAACAATTATTTTTGCTAAATCAAACTAAATATCAACTCACTCAAAGTCAAAAGTGGACAAAAAGTTGCATATTTTAGAAAAAGCCGCGATTACTTTTAATAATTATTACAGCCATACCATGCTGAAAACCCCAGTTCTCGTCAGATCACTGAAGTTAAGCAGCGTTGGGCGCGGTTAGTACTTGGATGGGTGACCATTCGAGAATACTGCGTGCTGTTGGCCCACCGTGGGTGTGGTGAGCCCACACTTGTAGTAGTTATTTACTACAAGAAACTATCCATCTAGAAACACTACCCGAATCGGGTAGTGTCACGCCTACCCTGAAAGGGAAATGGCTTAATGGTATGGGCTACTGATATGCGCTCTATCTCGGTAACCAATGAATATTTTCCAAAGTTATAGGGCTCGTTCGAAGGGTAATTTAATTCACTACAAATCATACGACAACAGCTTTTGTGATAAAATAAATCCCTTAGGATATATTCTCAAAAAACCGATTATTGGTACTTTTGACTGAACAAATAGTGATTTTCTTGCGAACAGGATCTGTTCAGATTTTGTCTCAACGATTTTTGAGCACTCCTAGGTACCAGAAAGAGCATGCCATATTCACTTTTCTTAGGTGTTTCAAGCAGATTTTTTCTTGCTTCCCGACCACCGTGTCGATATACACACTTCGTTTAAATTATTTGAAATAATTTCAAATTTTTAATTAATTATGGATCTTTTCAAAACTTCTTAATATCTCTTAAAATTACTCAAATTTTTGTTACGCTATTAAATTTTAAAACAATTAGTTTGTTTCCACCAATATTTTTTATAAATAAAAATAAATTTTTTTTTAGTAATTACAATATCAATTTAAAAACAATCGTGAGTGTGTATATTTAAACATTATAATTAAATAATATTATATTAAATAATATATGAAATATAAAATAGTTCAAATTTGTCCAATTATTATAAAAGGGTATTCAATTGTTCAATTGTTATTTATACATACGTCAAAATTCTTTTTTTCAAAATTGAACTATTTTGTTAACATTTGTTGATATTATTTTTTAACTGAAAATTTAACTATTCCATGTTTGGTTGATCATTTATCTTCTTCAGTTGAAAATTTCTGTGTTTTGTTGAAACTTTATCTTTTGTGGTAGAAAGTTGATCTTATTGGTGACTAATTCACCGTTTTGGCTGAAAATTCAACGATTGGATTAAAAATTCCAGTGAAAATTAAAATATTGGTTTGAAAATTAATGCTTTTGTGAAAAATTATTCTTTTTTGGTAGAAAATTAATCTTTTTCTTTGAAATTTCATTTCTTTGGTTGAAAATTAGTTTTTCTTTTAATTTTATTTGGTTAAAAATTATTTCTCTAACTCAAAATTGAACTATTCTATTTTGTTGTTGAAAAATCATCTTTTTGGTTGAAAATCAACCTTCTTGGTTGAAAATTCAACTATTAGGTTGAGAATTCCATTTAAAATTAAAATTTTTGATTGAAAATTCATGTATTTAGTTAAAAGTTATTCTTTTTCGGTAGAAAATTAATCATTTTGGTTGAAATTTCATTTCTTTGGTTGAAAATTAATTTTGTAATAAAATATTTAACTTTTCCATTTTTCGTCGAACACTTTATAAAATAATGTGTTTACTATTTCGTTGAAAATTTATATTATTGGGTTGAAAAATTATTCCTCTAACTTAAAATTAAACTATTCTATTCATTGATAAAAATTTATATTTTTGAGTTGAAAATTCATCTATTTTGTAGAAAATTTGTCTTTATTGGTAGAAAATTCATCTTTTGGGTTGAAAATACAACTATTTGGTTCAAAATTTATTTTCTTAATTGAAGATGCATCATTTTAATTAAAACTTCTTTTCTTTGGTTAAAAATTTAACAGATTTTGTTGAAAATTCGTTTTTTTCTTGTTGAAAATGAATTTTTGTACTAAAAATGTAACTATTCCATTTTTGCTAGAAAACTCATCTTCTTCAGTTGAAAATTTTGAATAAATATTTCTTTTATAGGTTTGTTTGTTCATTTGTTTGTATGTTTATAGAAATATAATTTTTGTAAAATTCTCAACCAAAACAAATTAAATGATTCTAAATACAAAATAAAAATTTTGAATAAATCTTTCTTTTATAGGCTTTGTTTGCTCATTTGTTTTTATGGTTATAGAAATATAATTTTTGTAAGATTCTTGAGAAAATTCAAAAATATTTTTGAAGATTTCAGACTCGAATTATTCCTGAAATTACGAAAAATCTTTGAAAATTAAAAAAATTGCCCTTAAATCTTCCAGATTTTTTTCGAGATTTGTAGACATTTTTTGAAATGTTTTGAAACCTTTTTAAATTTTTCTTAAAAATTAATTTTTCAAAATAAAAAGTCATTACACATTTTTCATCAATTTCAAGAAAAGTTTTTTATTTTCGTGAAGCTTTTCAAACTTCCTAAAAATCTTCGAAATTTTTTTTTAAATCTTCAAAAATTTACATTTTGTTTTGAATTTTTGTAAATCTTTTCAAATTTCAAATTATTTTTAAATAATTTCCAAAACATTTAAACCTTCTAAATATCTTTTAAAATTATTTGAATTTTTCCACAAATTTTCTTAAAATTCTGAAAAGTTGAAAAAATGCCATCAAATCTTCTAGATTCTGTTTTGACAATTTTGGAAATCTTTTGAATGAATTTAAAGCCTGTTTAAATATTCTCTTAAAATTAATTTTTTTAAATAAAAAATAGGTTTGAATTATCCCATGAATTTTTTAAAACATTTTTTATTATCTTGAAACCTTTCTAAATGCTTCAGAAGCTTCAAAATTTTTATTGAAAAATATTCAAAAATGTACATTTTTTTAACTTTTTAAAAATCTTTTTAGGTTTTAAATTAATTTGGACTGTTTTTAAAACTTTTAAATGTCCCTTAAACTTGGCCGAATTTTTTTATGAAACTTTTTAATCTTGCTAATTGAAAAAATTAGCTTAAAAATCTTCCATATTCTTTTTTGAAATGTTGGAAAATAATTTAAAATGTTGTGAAATCGATATCAATTTTCTCTTGAAATTTGTTTCAAAATCTTTTAGAAGCGTCAAAATTTTTTATTTCCAAATATTCAAAAATGTACGTTTTTTTCTAACTTCTTTGAAATGTTTTCAAGTTTAATTTTGAATCTTTTTAAAAATTCTAAATGTCTTTTAAACTTAATCGAATTTTTTATACAACTTCGTAATCTTGCTAATTAAAAAATTCTCTTTGAAATCGTCCATATTATTTTTAAAATTTTTAAGAAGACCTTAAATCTTCCAAATATTTTCGAAATTTGTAGAAATATTTTGGAACGTTTTGATACTTTGTGAAGTTTTCTTTATAAATTAATTTTTCAAAATGAAAAGTCATTAAAGTTTTCCCAGAAATCTCAAGAAAGTTTTTTATTTTCTAGAAGTCTTTCAAACTTCTTAAAATAATCTGAAATTTTTTTCCAAATCTTCAAAAATTTACATTTTATTTGCAATTTTAGGAAATATTTTCAAACTTGAAGTCATTTTTCAACCATTTTCGAAACTTTCAAACCTTCGAAAAATATATTTTAAAATTCTTCGAATTTTTCCAAAAATTTTCTTGAAATTCTGAAAAATTAAAAAACTTTCCTTCAAATCTTCCAGATTCTGTTTTGACAATTTCGGAAATCTTTTGAAATGTTTTAAAATCTTTTTAAATATTCCCTTAAAATTCATTTTTCGAAATAAAAAATCTGTATAAATGTTTCCAGAAATTTTGTGCAATTTTTTTATTATCGTGAAGCTTTCTAATTCTGCAAGAAGCTTCAAAATTTTAAATTTCCAAATACTCAAAAATGAACGTTTTTTCTAACTTTTTTGAAATGTTTTCAAGTTTTACATTAATTTTGAATCTATTTAAAGTATCTAAACGTCTCTTAAACTTGATCGAATTTTTCATACAAATTTGTAATCTTGCTAATTCATCATTTTTGCTTTAAAATCATCCAGTTTCTTTTTCAAAATTTTAGGAAATAATTTTGAATTTTTTGAAATCTTTGTCAATTTGCTCTCAGAATTCATTTAAAAAATAAAAAATCAGTTTAAATTTTCCCAGGAATTTAAAGAAATTTTTTTCATTCTCTTGAAACATTTTAAAGTTCTTAAAAAGCTGCTTTTTTTAGAAATCTTTAAAAATATTTAAACCTTTCAAATATTTTTTTAATTTTTCCAACAAATTTCTTAAAATTTCGAAAATTGAAAAACATGGCTTCAAATTTTCCAGGTTCTGTTTTGACAATTTTTTGAAATGTTTTAAAGTCTTTTTAAATGTTGTTTTAGAATAAATTCAAAACAAAAAAATCAGTTCAAATTATTCCATGAATATTAAGAAATATTTTTTATTATCGTGAAACTCTTCAAAATGCTTAAGAAGCTTCAAAAATTTTATTTACAAATATTCAAAAATATACATTTTTCAAGTTTTAAAAAATCTTTTTGAGTTCTAAATTAATTTTGAATCTTTTTAAAACTCCTAAATATCTCTTAAACTTACTCAAATTTTGTATAAAACTTTTTAATCTTGCTAATAATTGAACATTTTTGATTGAGA
Source organism: Andricus curvator (assembly GCA_932195095.1). Taxonomy (NCBI): domain Eukaryota; kingdom Metazoa; phylum Arthropoda; class Insecta; order Hymenoptera; family Cynipidae; genus Andricus; species Andricus curvator. The sequence goes on from CAKNYM010048888.1 coordinate 7,059, forward strand.
ATCGTCCAGATTCTTTTTCGAAATTTTATGAAATAATTAAAAATGTTTTGAAATATTTGTCAATTTTCACTTAAAATTTATTTTTCAAAATAAAAAGTCAGTTTAAATTTTGTCAGGAATTTTCAGAAATGTTTATTTCTAAATATTGAAAAATGTGCGTTTTTTCTAACTTTTTTGAAATATTTTCAAGTTTTAAATTAATATTGAATCTTTTTAAACCCTATAAAAACTTGATCGAATTTTTTATAAATCTTTGTAATCTTGTTAATAGAAAAATTTGCCTTTAAAATCAATTATATTCTTTTTCGAAATTTTAAGAAATAATTTAAAATGTTTTGAAATCTTTGTCAATTTTCTCTTAAAATTAAAAAAAAATTAAGAATCAGCTAAAAATTCCCCAGGAATTAAATTTTTTTTTATTATATTGAAACCCTTTAAAATTCTTAAAAAGCTTCATTTTTAAAATCTTCAGAAATCTACAAATTGCATTTTATATATAAAAATCCTGGACACCTTTCTTATATTGATTATTATTATTATTGAATATATTATCTAGACAACCCTACATTTCTCATAAACCTGAAGTTTGCAAACTTTTTTATTTAAAATGGGAAAAAGGAACGACAGCTCCAACCAATCATAAATACGAGTTTTCGGACAACAATAGTTTCAAATTGTTTCAAGTAATTTCGAGATGGTTCGAGAATATAATCGAAAATGGCGCCATTCGCTTTTTAATAAACAAGTAGCAAAAGCGCGCTACGCGCGCGTACGGATATATAATATTTCGATTATGAAAACAGATTGACATTTAACATTTTTACAAAATTCTACAATTAAAAAATATCGAATAACATTAAAATAGGTTGAAAACCCTTTTTATTAAAAAAGTTTTAAAGAAAATCGTCACATCCTTTTTCGATTTTTCAATTGAAGTAGTAGAGAAACACAGGGCTTTTTCAGATATCTACTTAAAACTTCAAAAAATTTCTCAGGCCTCTGAATACCTCTGAATAAAATTTTAATTTTTAACATTTAAACTATTCGCGTAAATAACATACTTATATAGTGTATAAAATTTACAGGTTAATTTTGATATTAAAAGTGTAGATTTACATTTTAATCGACTTTATGAAAAACATAAATGATATTTCAACCAAAAAAGATTTTGATTTCAAACAATAAAACAGTTGAATTTATCCTAATGAAGAGAAATTGTTAACAATATAATAACATAAAAAATAACCATTAATTTAAATTTGGAAATTTTGTGCTTGCAGAGATATGATTCATTCCTTGTGATATATATTTATATGTACAAAAATTGTTTGGTTAATAAATTACTTAACTTACCAGCACCTTTCATAAAATATATCATTTCTATATACAAAATTATACACCTAAAATTGACTGGAACTAAATCAAGTTTATTTTTTTCTTGGTAATCCTTTTTCTTCTTGAGATGTGAGAACAATTATATTTCACTTGGAATTCAACACGTTATAACAGTTTTGAAATGATTCATATAGTGCCAGTAATATTTTTTATTACAATCTGATATTTGCATTTTCAAAACAAAAATTACAGTTTCGGGTATCGTAAATCAATTCCTTATAAAACGCCTTTCTGCGGGTCTGAAGTTATCTTTCGAAGAAAAGTTAAGTTCTATGTTCAAGTCGGAAAGATCCATTTGACGCGCTTTACGCACGCAAGAGTTCAGAGTTTGTATCGTAAAATTTTGACCTGCATTCACTTGAAATTTACATGATAGACTAAACTGAATAGTAAAGAGAACTTATCGAAAAACGCAAATGTTTAATTTAAAGCTAAGTCTTCAGTAAATTTGAAGCAAATGCCGTAAAAATTTTACAATTCAAACTCTGGACTGTATTAGCTTTCAGCGCCGCCAAACGGATCGTTCCGGCCTACGCGGGCTGCGTAAAACATATCTTTTAGACAATAAATTCAATATCATATAACTGTTAGTGCTTGAAATTTCGGATTTTTTAAATTAAAATTCGAAAACATGCACTTGCAATATCATTATATATAATAATACTTATATTTTGAATAATTTTTACAATTAAGAAAACGGAAAATGAACCAGAATTAAGACCCATTTATTGAACTCTGATTTTTGATAATTCCTATTAGCTCCGAACATCCATGATTACATTTGAAAGGCATCAATTGTCGTAAATATGAATTTTGGGATGTACCTAATTATTATTCAATTTATTATTGAATGAGTAGATAAGTTTTTTTCCTGGATAATATTGTAGAATTCAATTGAAAGGTTATACTGAATAAAGATAATCGTTTATTTGCGATCAAAACATAAAAAATATTTAAAACATCAATTAAAATTTATTTTTGTGAAACAATGTAACAATAAAGTCATTATTTTTAATTGAATTGTTCCAAGGTAACCTTTGACATACAGTTTAAAACTGTTGGACACTTTTTAATAATAAATTTAACAATAAGTATTCTTAACAATAAGATAATACTTAATTACATTATAAACAATAATACAAATTTTCAACAATACTTGAAACATATTATAAATACGAAATAGAACATGGATATCCGGCGACTTAATACAACGACGAAATTCGTAAAACAATTTCAGCATAATTGTAATGAAATAGTTTTTTAAACATTTGTCTTCTGTCTTTTTGATGGGGATGCATCATCTGTACGAACAGGGGTTTTTGTTGCCTTCATCATCAAGCATGCACACATTTTTTTATCGGACACTTTCTTGATAGAGGAACTGTCTTTTACAGCCAAGAAAAACTCCTCGTTAACTGAAATGAATGATATTATTAGAGAGATTTTGTTAAGAAAGGAGCAAAAAATTAAAAAAAAATGTTTTCAATATATATTAGCGTTTTCGTGCAACTTTTCGACTATCTTCAAAAAATCTTCTTTCTCTATTTCATCATTTTTTTGATACTGCATGATCTGAATTTCTAGTTTGCAGACACCAGAAGCATCTGCGAGAGCACAACAACCGTAGCTGCTATAACTCGAATAAAGACAAAAATATTTATAAAATATATACATAACCCAATTTTAGTTCATAAATTGCAAATGATCATTTATCCAATTTTCAACTATTTCTCAAAATTTTGAAATATAATATGGATGGGTTTAATGCCACATTTTCTAATTAGCAAGATTACAAAGTTTTATGAAAAAAATTTTGATCAAGCTGAAAATACATTCAGAAGATTTAAAAAATTTTAAACTAATTAAAAACTTGAAAAAATGTCAAAAAAGTTAGAAAACACGTACATTTTTGAATATTTGGAAATGAAAATTTTGAAGCTTCTTCAAGATTTTGAAAGGAGAGATTTCTTACAACTCCTGGGAAAATTTTAACTGATATCATATTTTTAAAAATGCATTTGAAGAGAAAATTGACAAAGATTTTCAAAAATTTTGAATTATTTCCTAAAATTTCGAAAAATAATGTGACCGATTTTAAAGCAACAATTTTCAATTAGCGAGATTACAAAGTTTTATAACAAATCGAGTAATTTTAAGAGACATTCAGGCAATTCAAAAAGTTTCGAAATAAATTTAAAAATTGAAAACATTTCAAAAAAGTTTTGAAAAATGTATATTTTTGATTATTTGGAAATAATAATTTTGAAGCTTCTTAAGCATTTTGAAAAGTTTCACGATAATGAAAAAATTGTATTAAATTTCATTGGAAAATTCGAAATGATTTTTTATCCTGAATAATTAATTTTTAAAGAATATTTACAGAGATTTGAAAAGATTGCAAAAGACTTACAAAACTGTCATAAGAGAATCTGGAAGATTTGAAGGCAATTTAAAAAATTTTCAGAATGTTAAGAAAAATTTGGAAAAGATCGAATAATTTTAATTAACAGATATTTAGAATGTTTAAAAGTTATAGAAACTTCGAAATAAAAAAAATTAAAATTTGAAAAGATTTCCGAAAAGTTACAAAAAAAAATGTAAATTGTTGAAGATTTTGAAAAAATTTCAAAGCCTTTTAAGAAGTATGAAAGGCTTCAAGAATATAAAAAACTTTTTTTAAGATTCCTGGGAAAATTTTTGATGATTATTTACTTTGAAAAATGAGTTTTTGAAGAAAATCTAAATAGGTATCAAAATATTTCAAAATATTTCTACAAATTCCAGAAGTATCTAGAGGCTTCAATGGCAATTCTTATAATTTTAAACTAATTCAAAGTTTTCCTAAAATTTTGCAAAATCCAGAAAAATAAAAAAATTATACCTCTTCTACTTATCTTGAATCTTTGAATTTTTTTAAATTTTCCCAAGAATATTAGGAAAATTATATATTCATGAAACCTTAAAACAAATTAACAAATGAACTTACAAAGTAATTTAGTTGTACCAGGTCCTTGACTCTGTCTATTTCCTTTCCCCAAACGGCAACCTGCAGTTTTCTTCCAGTATCATTGGCTAAATTGAATTTAAATCATTCATATTGGCTAGCATTTCCTACTGTTGTTCTTCTTTCAACGCTATATACGTATAGAAACACCTCACTGGAATAATTAATAAATTTTGATTATTAAAATGAAAATGATAAAATGAGGGTTACGTATTAAATTGAACTATAAAATTTTTAATTTTAATCATTAAAATTAAGCTTATGTGCATGCAATTAAAACATGAAAATTGAATTTTTTTAAATATGTATACTTACACAGTTCGGTCAGATTTTCTGATTGAATCTAACACATCATTGCTTGTGTATTGCATTTCTTCCAAGTCCATGTTGATAACGATTTCACGAAAAAAAAAAAAAAAAACGATTAAAATTGTCGAATTAAACGGATTATAATAGTTTCCCGGAGAGTCTTTGTGGGACGAATTTTCTCAGTTTCTTTGAAAAACATAAGAAATTCACCATAGCAACGAGGAAAGAAATCTAAAGTCTTGAAGTTGGTTATCTTTCATTTTCAAAGCACGAAATAGAAGGACAGCTTCAACCAATCATAAATACGAGTTTCCGGACAACAATAGTTTCAAATTGTTTCGAGTTATTTCGAGAAATAATCGAAAATGGCGCCATGCGCTTTTTAATATAGGACAAGTAGCAAAAGCGCGCTACGCGCGCGCATGCATATCAACAATAAAAAAAAAAAATTTAATCAAAACCTTTAATCGAAAATTTGAAATAAATTCAACAAATTTTTCTGAACTGTTGAAAATTGTAATGTGTTTAAAATATTTGCAACTAAAAAAGTAGGAAAACTTTAGCATTTAACAGATACTTGGATTCTATGTAATATTTCTCAAAACGAAAACATTAAATTTTGTATTTCAAAGTGTTGAATACTTTTGTTCCATTGATTATTATTATTATTAAATTATTGTATAATAATAATTATTATTACAATTATTCAGATAACATAAATGATATTTCAACAAACAAATATTTTTATTTGAAATAAGAAATATAGCTGAATTCATACCAAAAAAGATGAATTTAAAAAAAAGTCTGATTCCTCAACCAACAAAAAAATTAATAAAAATTAAATTAATTTAAAAAAATATGAATTTTGAACGAAATAGATGCATTTTCTACCAAAAAAGACGGATTTTCAACGAAATAGTGACATTGTCAATAAAAAAAGATGATTTTTTAACTAAAAATATGTATTTTTTTTTTAATGAATTTTTAACAAAGTAGTTGAACCCTCGAACAAAAAAGATTAATTTCAATGAGTTGCATTTTTAACCGGGAACAAATTTTCATCAAAATAGTGGAATCCTCAACAAAAACAGATTAATTTTCAAACCAAAAAGACGAATTTTCAACCAAATTGTTCAACTTTTAATTAAAAAATATGAAAAAAAATGTCACACAAATTATTATTTTAGGGGATAAATAATTTATAATACAACATACAAATTTCGAACAAACATTTATTTTTATATTTTATATTTTTATTTTTATAAATATATAATTTTCCTAAGATTCTTGAGAAAATTCAAAATTTCTATTGAAGCTTTCATTTATGTCGAAAAAGTATATTTTTTTATTTTTCAGGGTTTTGAAAAATTTTAGGAAAAATTCGAGTCAGTTTGAAAGATATTTAGGACTTTTAGAATTTTTTTAAACTGACTCGAACTATTCCTAAAATTTTGAAAAATCTTCCAAAAGTAAAAAAATTGCCTTCAAATCTTCCAGATATTCTCGAAATTTGTATAAATATTGTGAAATTATAATAATATTTTGCAATATTTTGAAACTTTTTCAAATTTTCTTTAAAAAATAATTTTTCAAAATAAAAAGTAATGAAAAATTTTCCCAGGAATATCAAGACATTTTTTCATTTTCTTGAAACCTCTCAAACTTCTTAAAAAGTTAAACATTTTTGGAAATTTTCTCAAACTTAAAATCATTTTCTAACCATTTTCAAAAATTTTAAACCTTTTAAATATCTTTTAAAATTCTTCCAAAAATTTTCTTGAAGAATTAAAGAACTGGCATTCAAATCTTCCAGATTGTGTTTTGACAATTTTGTAAAATCTTTTGAAATGTTGAATTTTCTAAAAAATATTATCTTTGAAATAATTTTTCACAATAAAAAGTCAGTTTAAATTATCCCATAAATTATGAGAAATATTTTTTATCACCGTGAAACTTTAACAAAAATTTATTTTCAAATTTTGTATACAATTTTGCAATCTTGCTGATGGAAAGATTTAGCTTGAAAATCTTTCCCATTATTTTTTTAAATGTTAGAAATTATTTTTAAATCTTTTCAAATATTTGTCAATTTTCTCTCAAAATTTATTTTAAAAATAAAAAATCAGTTTAAATTTTCCCAGGAATTTTAGAAATTTTATTTTATTTTATTGAAACCTTTTAAACTTCTTGAAAAGCTTCGAAATTTTTTTCGAAAACTTCAAAAATTTACATTTTGTTTCAAAGTTTTTGAAATATTTTCAAATTTCAAATTATTTTTTAAACTATTTCCAAAACTTTTAAACCTTCTAAATCTCTTTTAAAATGATTCGGATTTTTCCAAAACTTTCTCAAAATTCTGAAAAATTACAAAAAATGCCTTGAAATCTTCGAGAATCTGTTATAAGGATTTAAAAAATCTTTTGTGATATTTTAAAATGTTTTTAAATATTCTATTAAAATTAATTTTTCAAAATAAAAAATCAGTTCAAATTTTCCCATGAATTGCAAGAAAAATTTTTTATTATCGTGAATCCTTTCAAAATTCTTAAGAAGCTTCAAATTTTTTTCCCCAAATAGTAAAAAATGTACATTTTTCAAAAATTTTGAAATATTTTCAACTTTTAAATTAATTTTGAACCTTTTCAGAATTTCGAAATGTCTTCAACTTACTCGCATTTTTTATAATTCTTTATAATCTTGCTAATTGAAAGATTTTACTTGAAAATATTTCCCATTCTTTTTCAAAATTTTAGAAAATAATTTAAAATCTTTTGGAATCTTTGTCAATTTTCTTTTAAAAATGATTTTAAAAATAAAAAATCAGTTACATTTTCCCAGGAATCTCAAGAAAGTTTTTTATTTTCTTGAAGCCTTTCAAACTTCCTAAAATACTTTGAATTTTTTTTCGAAATCTTCACAAATTTACATTTTGTCTTAAATTTTGGGAAATTTTTTCAATCTTGAAATCACTTTTTAAACATTTTCAAAACCAACCAACCTTATAAATTAATATCTTTTAATATGCTTATAATTTTTGCAAAAAATTTCTTAAATTTTCGAAAAATTAGAAAACTTGCCTTCAAATCTTCCAGATTCTGTTTTGACAATTCTGGAAATCTTTTGAAATGTTTTCAATCCTTCTTAAATATTCTCTTAAAATTAATTTTTCAAAATAAAAAAATCAGTTTAAATTATCCCATGAATTTTGAGAAATTTTTTTATTATCGTAAAACCTTTCAAGCTCTTTAAGAAGCTTCAAAACTTTTATTTCTAAATATTCAAAAATGTAAGTTTTTTTTTTAACTTTTTTGAAATGTTTTCAAATTTTTAATTAATTTTGAATCTATTTGAAATTTCTAAATGTCTCGAATTTGTTATAAAACTTTGAAATCTTCCTAATTGAACATTTTTGCTTTGAAATCGTCCATATTCTTTTTAGAAATTTTAGGAAAAAATTAAAAATGTTTTGAAATCTTTGTCAATTTTGTCTTAGATTTTATTTTTTTAATTCAACAATCAGTTTAATTTTTCCCAAGGATTTTAAGAAATATTTTCATTCTCTTGAAACATTTTAAAATTCTCAAAAAGCTTCTTTTCTTATAAATCTTTAAAAATCTACACGTTACATTTTTTATATCAGAGTGCTGGGCACCTTTGTTCCATTAATTATTATTGTTATTGAATATATTATTCAGATAACCTTGCATTTCTCACAAGCCTGAAGTTTGCAGAATTTTGATTTTAAACGGGGAAAAAGGAACGACAGCTTCATCCAATCATAAATACGAGTTTTCGTACAACAATATTTTAAAATTGTTTCGAGTTATTTCTAGATGGTTCGAGAAATAATCGAAAATGGCGCCATGCGCTTTTTAATATAGGATGGATTCCCGGTCAAAAAATAAATTCACTGTCATTTTTCGGTTTTTTCCGGTCTCAAAAAATTCCCGGTCATTTTCCAGTTTCCCGGTCCAGCGGCCACCCTGTAATAGCTGAAGCAAAAGATATTGGTTCTCAATGATCAAAACGTCACTTAAATTCTATTAAACTATGTTTATTCACATGTCTGCCATATAAATACTACAAGTAACATGACAATGTCCTGTTGGCAAATGATTACGATGGCTGCATGCCATTTACTGATCACATATAAATACTTTTGTATTTGCACTAATATGAACCCACTGGATTTTCGAGGATCCACGTAATCGAGAAAAATAATTACAAAATGTTTACAACTGAAGTTATGCTATACGGTACAAATTAGATAGATACTTTCACGAGAATGATTGCAAGAGGCGCAAGATGAAAGCATCATTCTCGCCTACAAAAAGTTTCTAGAAAGAAAAACGTTTTCACTTGAGCGTTCGATAATAATGACAACAGAAGTTTCGAATTCAGGAAAGTTAAAAGTAGAATAACACATTTAAGAAGTTACGTCATTTAAACAGCGTAACTCTAGGTTAGTATAAAAATAAAGGATCTTGCAAAACGATGGAGAGTTATGTCTCGCTGTTTAATAAGAATCCGCAGAAAAGTAAACCGAATATAGTATGCTTGCACGTTCTTTGATTTAGCCTTGAGAGATGCAATAAAAACTAATTTTTAACTTTTAAATTCGACTAAAATCGCCGATTCCAATTGAACTATCAAAAAAAAAACCGAGATTTTTTTTACATTTTAATGGAATGGAAACGGCGTATCTTGCGAGAAAAACAAGGAAAGTTTCTGCACAAGATTCTTTGACACGAAAGACAACGTAAACGAAGTTAAAGATTCAAAGGGAATTTACTAACGAAGTTTTCTTACTTATCCTAAAATATCGTCGCCCGCATTGGTAGCAAAGAAACTAAAAGCTGAGATCACGAGTTAGAATGTTGAGAAGGCGTCAGTCCCCCAGGATACTCCGGACTATGTTTCTGCTTTTTTCTTTTCTTCTCTTTCTTTCTCTTCTTTCTTGCCTCCTTCTCCTCATCATGCCTCTTTGTCTTCTTGTGTTTCTTCTCATGTGTGTCGGAACCCCCCAAGTCGGTGGTCACAGCTTCCTGGCCACCAGGAACATCGCCAGGTTTATGCTTGTGCTTTTTGTGCTTATTTTTGTGCTTTCTCTGAGGTGACTGATTGATGTATCGGTACTGTTCCGGAAGCTTTAAATTAAAATAGATTATTTTTGTATCATCAGAACTCTTAAAATTAAACCTGAGAATAAGTAAAAATAGGCCTCACAGTCCCTATGGGATAAAATATGGGGACCAAAGGGTACTTTTTGTCACGCTCATGAGGTACTTTTTTCGCGCTCAAAGGGTAACAAATTCAGGATAAATTCATAAAACTTCGAAATAATTCAAGTTAAATTCCAAAGAATTCAAATGAATTGGAAACAATTTTAAAAATAAAAAAAATTCCATTCATTTCCGTAAAATTGGAATGAATTTAGAGGACTTTCAGGTAAACGACATGAATTCTATGAAATTTATAAAAACTCAAGATAAATTAAAACCAATTTAAAAATATGAAAGAACTTCTATGAATTCAGTAACTTTGAAATGAGCTTAGAAAAATTCAAGGGAATTCAAGAGAATTTGATGAAATGCCTAAGAATTCAAGGTGAGGTTAAAAGATTTCAGGATGAATTAAATAAAAACTCTTAAAATTAAAAAAAAAACCCATTGAATTAAGTAGAGTTGAGTAAATTTAAAAGAATTCACGTGAAGTAAAAAAATTCAAGGGAATTCCAAAGAATTTACAAGAATTCAGGGTAAATTTAAAATTTTTGAAACCCTACTAATTTCTAACCAAAAAAATGAATAATGCCTACAAAACAATTCAAAAAATTTAAATGAATTGGAAAAAGTTTTAAAAATCGAAAAAATGCATTGATTTCCGTAGAATTGAAATGAATTTAGAGGCATTTACGGTAAACAAGAAGAATTCGATAAAATTAAAAAAAAATCAAGATGAATTTTTAAAAAATTCAAATGAATTAAAACCAATTTAAAAATATGAAAAACTTCTATCAACTCAGTCACTTTGAAATAAGGTTACAAAGATTCAAAGGAATTCAAAAGAATTTGATGAAATGCCTCGGAATTCAAGGTGAGGTTAAAAGATTTCAGGGTCAATTAAATAAAAACTTTTAAAAATTAAAAAAAACACTAAATTAAGTATAACTGAATAAATTTAGAAGAATACAAGTAAATTAAAACAATTTAATTGGAATTCCAAAGAATTTAAAATAATTCAGGGTAAATTAATAAGAATTCGGCGTGAATTTCAAAAAATAATTTCAAATCTCTTTTGAAATCCTTGAAACTCTAATAATTTGTAACCAAAAAAGTGACTAATGACTACAAACAAATTCAAATGAATTGGAAAAACTTTTTAAAATCGAAAAAATCCATTTATTTCAGTAAAATTTGAGTGAATTTAGAAGAATTGAAGGGAAACGAGAAAAATGCAATGAAATTCATAAAAAAATGAAATTAAAAAACAATCAAGTGAATTCAAAACAATTAAAAAATATGACAAAATTTATTAAATTGAGTAGGTTTGAAATGAGTTTAGAACAAATTAAAGAGAATTTAAAAGAATTGAACGAAATACCTAGGAATTTAAGGTGAGTTTTAAAAACTTCAAGATGAATTAAACAAAACCTTTTAAAAAATACATTGAAATGAGTAAAATTAAGTTAATTTAGAAGAATTCAAAAGGATTTAAAAGAATTCAGGATAAATTAATAAGAATTCAGGGCGAATTCCAAACGAATTGCAAAAAATATTGGAAAATCTCATAAAATCTTTGAAACCCTACGAAATCCCTCACTTCTTGTGAATAAATTCTTTGAAATCCATTAAAATATAAAATATTAAAATCTCTTTAAATTATTAAAACCCTTGGAAATGCCTTGAAATTGTTTAAAACTTTTAAACATACCTTGGAATCTTTTAAAATACCCTAAAATATTTCAAAGTCTTTGAAATCCCGTCAAACTATTGAAATAAATAAAAAAATCTGGGAATCGATTAAAATTTCCTAAAATATTTCAAATCCTTTGACATCTTTTGAAATCCCTTGCAACTTTTTAAAGCTTTTGAAAATACCTGGGAATCTTTTAAAATACCCTAAAATATTTCAAATCCTTTGAAATCCTATTAAATTACTGAAACCAATTAAAAATTTCTTTGTAATCTTTGAAAATAACCTAGAATATTTAAAATCTCTTAAAATCTTCTGAAATACCTTCAAATTTTTAAAGCTCTAGAAAATGCCAATGAATTTAAAAAATGCCTTAAAATATTTCAAATCCTTTGATAATTTTATCAATTAATCTTAAGGATCAATTGAATCAAAACTTTTAAAAATTCTTCAAAAATTCATTGAATTAGGTAAAATTGAGTACATTTAGAAGAATTCAAATTAATTAAAAAATTCCAAAGAATTTAAAATAATTCAGGATCAATAAGAATTCAGGGTGAATTCCAAAAAATAATTTCAAATCCTTAAAACACTACGAAATAACTAAATTTTCTTGAATAAATTCTTTAAAATCCACTAAAATGTTATTGAATCCCGTTAAATTCAATTCTATGAAATCTGGTGATATTACCTAAAATCCTGGAAAATTTATTAAAATACCATCAGATTTAAAAAAAACCCTTACAATCAATGAAATCCTCAAAAACCTTATAAAATAACGTGAAATCTTTCAAAATATCTTAAAACCTTTCAAGTCCTATAAAATCGTTTCATATCTTCCGAAATTCTAGAAAATTCTTTATCCTAAAATATTTAAAATGCTTTGAAATCCCTTCAAATTAATGAAATTAATAAAAAAATCCTTGAATTCTTTTAAAATTCGCTAAAATATTTCAAATTCTTTGAAATCCCATTAAATTGCTGACAATAATTAAAAATTACTTGAAATCATTTGAAATTCCCTAAAATATTTCAAATTAAAATCTCTTGAAAAAGCCTTAGAAATTTTTAAAATACCCTGAAATCTTAAAAAAAAACCTTCAAATTCACGGAGGCCGTTTTAATATAAGAAAAAAATTCACGGTCATTTCCCGGTTCGCAAACATTTTTTACGGTCAATGAAATTAAAAAATTCCAAGTATAAAGCTAAAAAAAATTCCATTTGAAGTAATAATAACTGAACTGCAAATTAAGGCACCCAAAGTGGAACTCTTGCATTTTAGAATTTAAAAATTGAAGTTTAAAAGTTTTTTAATTAAAAAATTTTGTATTCAAATGCTCAATAATTTACACGCATAAAATGAAAGCTACTAACAATTTCCAACTGAACAATTTTAAATTTAATGCAGTTAAACTGCCAAATAAAAAATGTTAAACGTTTATAAATTGTAGAATTCAAAGATGCAGATTCAGTTCGAAAAATATAAATCCACAATCATATTCAATGCTCTACATTAAAGAATCAATCATGAAATTTAAAAAATGTCAAAATTATATAATTTTAAGCAATTTTAAGATAAAAATATTAAAAGTTGAACAGTTACATTTTTTTATAAGCTGAACACATTTCTTAAATTAAAAGTTAAATTAGTTTTCGTTTAAACAGTTTAAAAATCCTTAAAATGCTTTAATTTTATTTTAAAATCTACATGCTGTTTTACATTTTTTCACATTTTAAAATATTTTTGAAATTTTATCAGAACTTCTAAACAACTTTAAAAATGATTCGAATTATTCCAATTTTTTTTTTAATCCAGCCAAATAAAAAAAAAATCCTGAAAATCTTCCACATTCATTTTTGACAATTTTGTCAATATTTCTATTTCTTTTTAAATATTCTCTTGAAATTAATTTTTAAAAATAAAAAATCATTTTCAATTTTCCTAGGAATCTTAAGGAAATGTTTTTTATTCTTTTAAAGCCTTTCACAATTCTTAAAAAGCTTCTAAATTTTTTGTTCGAAATTTGCAAAAATCTATATTTTCTTTTAAAATATTCAAAATCATTTCAAATTTTTAAATTCAATTGTTATTTATACATCAAAATAAAAAATTTGAGTTACAAATTAAGTTTTTTTAAATAGAACAATTAAAATTGTAACGTTCAAAGTTTTTTTTTGGTTAGTTTTGAATATTTGAATCATAATTACTGATTTTAAATGAACAGTCAGATATTTCTAAATATTAAGTAATTGTTCTTTTTCTTAATTAAAAAATTTAAAATTGAATGGTTTAAAAATGGAACCTTTCAGACTGAAACAATATTTGAAATTTAATAGAAGCCTTAAATTATGAATATATTATTTTGAAGTTATTTTAAAATTGAAAATAGTTTATAAAGTAAACTTTAAAATCTGAAAATTCTAAAATTGTGAACTGATTCCGAATCGTCTTCTAAAATCAATTATTATTCACTTTTTAATCCTGAAAGTACAGTTGAATTTTAAAAATCATCAATTAATTTATATTCACAGCTGATCAACTAAAAATATTTCTTATCAAAAATCTTCGATTTCAAACGCTTCTAATTTTTAATTGTTTAAGTCTTTAAAACTGTCTTTTAAAATTCTTTTAATTAAAATGTACGGTTAAAAATTAAAATCTAAATTTAAAAATTTTTTAAGTGGAAGGTTTTCGAATTACGCATTCTAACCTGAATGATATCATGATTGGAAAAATAACAATTCAACTAATTATTTAAAAAACGATTGAAATCAAAGTTGGACAGATTTTTTTCTACAAATTTGTAAAATTCCCAATCAAAAAATAAATTCACTGTCATTTCCCGGGGTTTCCCGGTCTCATAAAATTGCCGACCATTTCCCGGTCCAGCGGCCACCCTGAAATTATTGAAATCTATTACAAATTTCTCGGAATCCTTAAAAAAAATCGGAAATATTTCAAAAGAATTTAAGACAATTCAGAGATAGGTACATACCTAAAAAAGCGATTGTGATCTTTTTATTGAAAAAAGTGACTAATAGTGAGTGGGTGGCAGTCCTGATTATTTTTTTACAGTTACTTCTTACAGGAATTCCCTAATTTTTTCTATTTTTTCAAAATGCTCTTGGAAGCTTCGATCGTATTATAAATATTTTTAAAGTTCCATAATCTTGAAAATAGGGTACTTTAGGGACCTTAACTGAATATAGGGTATAATAGGGGATATAGGGACCGGCCTGTGAGGCCTGTAAGAAGAGTTTACTTACTGGCCCTGTATGAAGCCTAAATCCAGATAGCTGCAAACTCGTTAGGGGCAACAGTTCTTTTCCACAAATTGGAGGCTTATCTATTATAGATCGCAGCGAACTGAAAAAATATAAATAACATTAGTTATCCAATCTAAAGAATACCTAAAGAATATTTTAGGGGTAATAGGGCAAGGCGGCCACTTTTATAGTCGGAAAAAATTCCCGCTTCGCATAAACTTTACCCAAGTCATTGAAATTGAAAAGTTCAAACTGTTAAAGCTGAAGATTTTTTCATTTAAAGTAATCAAAACTACACTGCAAATTAAAGCAGCCAAAACTAAACTTTTCCGAATTTTCAACTTTTCAAATGAAAGTTTAAAAAAAATTTACCTTCAAAAACTTTTAATTCAATCGTTCAATTTAATTCAACTTTTTCTAACGTAATTTTTTCCCACTAAATTTTTTTGTGAATTTATTTAGGGGCCATCATCATTTCAAATCAAAAACAGTTGAATTGAACCAAAAAGAACGAATTTTCAACAAAATAGTTTGATCCTCAACCAAAACAAATTTATTTTCAACCAAAAAGTTGCATTCATAACAAAAGAGATGAATTTTCAATTAAATATGACGAATTTTCAACAAGAGTTGAAATTTTAACCACGAAAGATTTTTCAGTCAACACAGAAAAAAATTTCATCAAAAATGTTGAATATCCAAGCCAAAAAAACGATCTTAGTACAATACAGTGGAATTTTCCAGCAAGAAAATTAATTTTCTACCAAAAAAGACGGATTTTCGACAAATTACATAAATTTTCAAACAAACAGTTGAATTGTTCAACTTCAAAAGAACAAATTTTAACAAAAAATGGAATAGTTAAATGCGCATTTGAAAATAATAAATTTCAATTAAAAAAACGAATTTTCTACAAAACAGTTGAATTTTCAAACGGAAAATATAAATTTTCAACAACAAAGTTCATTTTCATCCAAACAGTTGAATTTCAACCAAAAAGTTAATTTTTTTTCTCACAAAATTTATTTTTAACCTAAAAAGATGAATTTTCAACAAAAAATGTAATAGCCGATATTTTACCCAAAAAAACTTTTTTATTTAAAATTAAAAACAGTTGAATTTAACCAAAAAAGACAAATTTTGAACAAAATACATCATTATTCAACAAGATAGTTACATTTTCAAACAAAAAGATTAATTTTCTACCAAAAAGACGAATTATGCACAAAATACATCAATTTTCATTAAGTCAGATACATTTTCAACAATAAGGATTAATTTTCTACCAAAAGAGACGAATTTTCATCTGAAAATGTTAAATCTTCAACCTAAAATGAAATAGTTAAATTTTCATTCAAAAAAATTAATTTTTAACCCAAAAGATTAATTTTCTACTAAATAATACGAACTTTTAACAAAATACATACATTTCCTATTAAAAATAAAAAATTTTCAATAAAAAATGAAATACTTAAATTTTCATTTCAAAAAATCAAGTTTTAACCAAAAACGAAACAAATTTTCAACAAAATAGATCAACTTTCTACAAGATTGTTGAATTTTTGAGACTAAAATACGAATTTTCTATAAAACAGTTGAATTTTCAACAAATAAATTCCTTTCCAATCGAAACAGATTAATTTTTAGCTAGACAGTTACTACAAAATGAAATGAATTTTGAAACCAAAAAGACGAATGTTCAACAAAATAGTTTAATTTTTAATAAAGCCAGTTTTTTAATCAAGAAAGAAAAAAAATGGCATTGTTGAATGTTGAAGCCAAAAAGACGAATTTTCAAGAAAACAGTTGAATTTTCAACAAAAAAGGGATGACTTTTGAATAAAATTGTTGAAGTTTCAACCAAATATCTTATCTAAGAAATGGTTTTCCCCCCCCCCCCCCCAGCCTGTAAGACAGCATAGAAAAATCTTACAACTTTTTAGACCATTTCTGTTTTTATATATGAATAAAAAATGAGAAACTATATTACAAATTGAAATTTTTAAAATCATGATTTGTTTTCTAGAATATTTAGTTTGTTTATTATAGTGATGGTATTTTGCAATTAGAATTTATAAGAAAGGAGTCGTTAGTCCATTGGAAAAGATTTCTTTTTGATCTCGTATTCGATTCATAATTTAATAAATCCGAGAATACATAGTGTTTACTCTCGCTTTTATTTGTAAATATTTCTGAGACAGAAACTTGAAATTTCGTGGACGTGAATATTAGAAATATTTTTAATTAATAAAAATGCTAAAAGATTTCGAAGATTTTACAAAAATTTCAAGAGATTTTACTTCATTCCTAGTTCTAATAGGGATGAGAACTCTCTGATTATTGCAACAAATTTTAGAAGAAAACTCTAAGCGTAAATATTTAAGAAATAATTGAAGTCATAATTGTTTATTACAATGTACTTATTTGCATATTTGTATTTTTCTTCCGCTTTAGGCAAACGCCATAATTTTACTTTCTTAATTTGGATTGAATAAAAATAAAAAGCCGTAATATGAATTTACAAAGCTTATTCTATTCCTTGATAGATCTTTATCAAATTTATTCGTCAAGTTTTTATTAAATATTATTTAGCAAATTCTTTAATTAAAAAAAAATGAATAACTAAAAATAATTGTACGTATTATTTTTAAATAAAATCATTCCCCTAAAACGGGCCGAATAGAATTGTAAAGAACCTTCGAAGGTATATAATCAGCTTTTGTGAATTACAATTGAATGAAAATTAAGAATTTTGACTAAAGCGGAAGAAAAAACACAAATAAGAAAATTACTAAATTTAAATAAACAATTATGGCCCTAACTATGTTTTTATTATTTACGCTTGGTTTCTCTTCCAAAATTTGTTGCAATAATAAATGGAAAAGTTTTTTCTGCTTTTTTTTCAGTTTATAAATCAAGTTAAAGACAAAGTCATTTTTAACATTGAATTTTTAAAAAGTCGTAAAAAATCTACTTTTTCGCTATTTTCTAAGAGTTACATCAATTTTCTCGACTATTTGGCCGTGCAATGCATGATATATATTATCGGTAATGTAGTTTCAATGTATTGCAACAATAATGCATGAAGAAGGTTGACAATAAGATAATTTTTATTGACTTTGAATAACATAAAAACATCTAAAAGTGACATTGTTTTTTCAGTGTATGAAGCGAAATAGTTTTCCAGTATACTTAAATTTTTGTCTCTATAGTACAAAATTTATTTTTCAAACATTTTACTTTGCCGAAACATCCTTGAAAAATGATAAGAAATTTATTTTTGTAAATTTTCACTCAATTCAGATACAAAAAATTCCTTTTATCGTAAAATAAAAAGCAATATTTCATTTTCAAATATTTTCTTGTAATTGAAAGTCAATCAAAATTATTTTAATTTCAAACTTTTTCATATATTATTGTTGCAATATATTCAAAATAAATTCCCGATAATATATATCGCACATTGCATGGTCAAATAGTCTATAAAAATTGATATAACTCTATGAAAATAGCGAAAAAGGCTTTTAGTGCTTTATGACTACCAGGCATTTTTTTTAAATGAAAATTCAACTATTTTGTTGAATATTCTTTTTTTTTTGTTAAAAAATTCATCTCTTTCTGTAGAAATTTCACCTTTTTTGGTTAAAAATGCAACTGTTTGTTTAAAAATTAATCTGCTTCAAATGAAAATTAAATTTTTGTTTAAAATTCAACTTTTTGCTAAAAAACTCGTAGTTTTTGCCCAAAAATTCAACAATTTGGTAGAAAATTTAACTATTTTGTTGAAAATTGATGCATTCTGTTGAAAATTCGTATTTTTTGGTAGAAAATTCTTTTTTTTTTTTTTGGTAAAACATCTAGTATTTTGTTGACAATTCGTCACTGTTAGTTACATCCAACTGTTTCTTATTTTTTATTATAATCTTTTTTCGTTGAAATATAAAATTTTTCGTTGAAAATTCATCTTTTTACTTTGAAAATTCAACTCCTTGATTGAAAGTTTAACTACTTTCTCAAAAGTTCACTTTTTTGTTTAAAATTCATAATTTCGGTGAAAATTATTTTTTTCTGGGGATAAGAAGTAATTTTTTTAACTGAGAATTTGACTCTTTTGTTGAAAATGCGTCTTTTTGGCTTGAAAATTGAATAATGTGAGACATTTTTTTTCTTTCTTGGATGAAAAATTTTGTTGTTGAATATTTATCTTTTTCAGTAGAAATTTCACATTTATTGATTTAAAATGCAACTGCCTGGTTACAAATTAATCTGTTTCGATTGAAAATTAAATTTTTTGTTGAATTTCCAACTGCTTTTTTTATTAATTGAAATATATATTTTTAATATATAAAAGATTACATTTTTCGTAAAAAATTCATCTTTTTAGTTGAAAATTCAATTCCTTGGTTGAAAGTTGAACTATTTTCTTAAAAGTTCATTTTTTTGGTTGAAGATTCATAATTTTAGACCAAAATTGTTTTTTTTGTTTTGTTAAAAAGTAATTTTTTAAACTGAAAAGTCAAATATTTTGTAAAAAAATTCAACTGATTGGTTGTACATTAACTTTTGGTAAAAAATTCAACTAATTAATACAAAATTATTTTTTTACTCCCTTCGGTAAAAAATTGACCTTTTTTAGTTGAAAAATTCAACAATTTAGTTAAAAAATGTTAGAAAATAAAATAAATATAAACTAAAAATTAATCAAATGAAATTCGGACTCACATCACATCCATTGTTTAAAACATTAAGTTGAAAATGTATATAATTTGTTAAAAATTCGTCTTTTTTGGTCGACAATTAATCTTCTTGGTTGAAAATTCAACTATTTGATTAAAAATTGATGTAAGTAATTTTTTGAAAACTTTTCTGGTAGAAAATTAATCTTCTTGGTTTAAAATTCA
>CAKNYM010048888.1:26860-57814 GCA_932195095.1 Andricus curvator
TTATGTAAGTAATTTGTTGAAAACTTTTCTGGTAGAAAATTAATCTTATTGGTTTAAAATTCAACTATTTAGTTAAAAATTTACGTTCTTTGTTGAGAATTCATCTTTTTGGGTAGAAAATTAATCTTATGATAGAAAATTAATCTTCTTGGTTTAAAATTCAACTATTTGGTTAAAAATTTACGTTCTTCGTTGAGAATTTATCTGTT
This sequence comes from Andricus curvator, assembly GCA_932195095.1. NCBI lineage: Eukaryota > Metazoa > Arthropoda > Insecta > Hymenoptera > Cynipidae > Andricus > Andricus curvator. The sequence goes on from CAKNYM010048888.1 coordinate 27,070, forward strand.
TGGGTAGAAAATTAATCTTCTGATAGAAAATTAATCTTCTTGGTTTAAAATTCAACTATTTGGTTAAAAATTTACGTTCTTTGTTGAGAATTCATATTTTAGGGCAGAAAATTAATCGTCATGGTTAAAAATTTACGTTCTTTGTTGAGAATTCATCTTTTTGGGTAGAAAATTAATCTTCTTGGTTGAAAATTCATCTTTTTGGTTGGAAATTTAACTATTTGGTTGAACATTGAACTCTTTTGTTGAAAACGCATGTTTATGGCTTGAAAATTCAACATTTTTAATGATTTTTTTTCTTTGTTGACTCACAAATCTTTCGAGGTTGAAAATTCGTATTTTTATTTGAAAATAGTGTCTTTAGTGTAATTTTCATCTAAAACAGAGGACTTTAAGGGAACTTTATGCAAATTAGGGGACATTTCAGGAGAATTCTCTAAATAGGGACTTTTAGGGGATATGCTGTGAAGCTTGCGTGTAAGAACGCTCATTTTATTATTTTCTGTCACAAGAAATTAAAATTTATCTGTACTCACCTGTTATCTTGATGACCGGGAGTGTTGATATTGCCAGGTAAATTTGGAAGGAATGTAGAAAGTGGATCCTTGACCTTTTTACCGCTATATTTACTATAGGTATGCTCGAGACTATAATAAGCCATCAAATTCGTAGCTCCCGTGAGTTCGCTCTCCGCTGAAAACAAATAATTTTGCAAATTAATATTAGAACCGTTTTTCTGCTAAGAATCAAAAAGTTTCTACTCTTCCCGGTCCAGTTTCCTGCCTGATTCTGTATACTATACTTACTATAGGTCCAAAAAAAAGAACGTTTCTCTCAATTATTTGTCTTGAAATATTTCTTCTGTCGCAAACAAAAAGGGAGAGACAAAAGGGAAGTTAAAAATTCATGAATGGAAAATAAAATTTTTCAACGGAAGAGTTATCCAATTGTAAAAAGGACATGCATTTCTGCTAACGAATTAATAAAATAGTTGAAAATTAAGGATACAAATAAGTGTGTTTAAGCAGGATGTCTAGTGTTTCTTAAAAAAAAATCAGGACTTTTCCAGGTTTTCCCAGGACAAAAAAATTAATTTTTCCAGGTTACCTTTTTTTACAGTGAAAAAATAATTCTCACGAAAAATAGTAGAAATTGTAGAACTGAAACAAGTGTCATGTACGAAATTTCTGATACACCCCCAAAATCTGGGTTTATGGTAAAAAACTGATGAATCTTCAACTAGAATAGTTGGATTTTCAACCAAAATGATGATTTCTCAGGCAAGAAGATTAATTTTCTACAAAAAAACTACCTAATTTTCTACAAAATATAGGTAAATTTTCAACAACAAGATAAATTATCAATTAAAAAGATGAATCTTCATTTTGAAAGAAGTCAATTTTAAACAAAGCAGTTTAATTTTTAAACAATTAATTGAATTTTCAAATAAAATCATTAATTTTCTACCGAAACGGCGAATTTTCAGCAAAATACATGAATTTTCAACCAAATACTTGAATTTTCGAATAAAAAAGATAAACTTTCAACTAAATAGGTGAATTTTCAAATAAAAAAAACTCTTTCAACAAAAAATGGAATAGTTAAATTTCCAGTTTGAAAAATTAATTTTACAATAACAGAAAAACAAACTTTCAACAAAATAGTTAAATTTTCAACCAAAGTGATGAACTTCAAACTAAAAAATGATGAATCTTTTAACTGGAATAGTTGAATTTTTAACCAAAAAGATGATTTTTCAGACAAGAAGATTGATTTTCTACAAAAAACTAACTAATTTTCAACAAAATACACGAACTTTCAGCTAAAGAATGTAAATTTTCTACGAAAAATTGTAAAGTTAAATTTTCCGTTAAAAAAATTATTAAAAAAAAACAACGAATTTTCAACTAAAAAAAAAAAGAATTTTTAATAAATGAGTTTGATTTTCAAGCAAGTATTTGGATTTTCAAACAAAATAATTAATTTTCTGTCAAAAAAGGAGAACATTCGACAAAATACATGGATTTTCAACCAAATACTTGAATTTTCAAATAAAAAAGATACATTTTCAACTAAATAGGCGAATTTTCAAATAAAAAAATACATTTTCAACAAAAAATGGAATAGTTAAATATCCAGTTTAAAAAATTAATTTTACAAACAAAAAAAAAAAGACTTTTCAACAGAATAGTTACATTTTCAACCAAAGTGATGAATTTTAAACTAAAATGATGAATCTTTAACTGGAATACTTGAATTTTCAACTGAACCGATGGATTGATAAATAATGGAATATTCAACTAGATTGTTTAAATTATCAGTTAAAAAAATTAATTTTCCTTCAAAAGAACGAATTTTCAACAAAAAATGTAATAGTTTATATTTTGCCAAAAAAAGATTTTAATTTTTAATCAAGAACAGTTGAAAAACAGAGAAAAAAGTGTCCGATTGTCCACCAAATTGTTGAATTTTTATGAAAAAAGATGAATTTTCAACAAAGAGAGTTAATTTTTTTACCAAAAAAGAAAGACTTTCAACAAAATAGTTGTGTCCAGTAATATAAAAAATTTAGACACGCTCTCGAAAAAATGCTCTGGCTTTAAAAAAACGTATCTGACTTCAAAAAAAAATCCCTGACATTTGCAGGTTTTCCAGGTATTTAAAAATACCCTGACAATTCCAGATTTTCCAGGTGAGTAAATTTCCTGATTATCATATAAATAACGCTTGATAGGTAGATTATCTCGTTGGAAGTTTAAATATTTTGTTGAAAAGTCAACAATTTTTTAAAAAGTCATTGTTTTTGTTTGAAAATTCATCTTTCTTGGTTGAAAATTAAATTTTTTTTAACATTCAACTGTTTTCTAATAAATTTGTCTTTTTTGCTCGAAAATTTACCTATTTACTTAAAAATTCAGCTACTTTATTGAAAATGTGTCTCTTTCTATTGAAAGTGCAACTATTTGGTTGTAAATGCAACTGTTTGATAATTTAATTATTTTGTTGAAAAGTCGTCTTTTTTGGATGAATTCAATTTTTTTTTTAATGAAAAATAGAAATATTTTTTTGTTCAAATATCAACTATTACATTTTTTGTTGAGAATTCATGTTTCTTGGTTTTGAAAATTTTATTAATTGGTGGAAAAATCAACAATTTTGTAGAAATTTTATATTTTAACTAAAAATTCCATTTTTTTGGTTGAAGATTCATCAGTTTAGTTAAAAATACATCTCTTATGTAACTATTTTGTTGAAAATTCGTATTTTTGGGATGAATTCAACTATTTTTTATTTAAAATTAAAATCTTTTTAGCTTAAAATATTAACTATTACATTTTTTGTTGAGAATTCATATTTCATGGTGAACAGTTTTATCAATTGGTTGAAAATTTAATTATTTTGTTGAAAAATCAACAATTTTTCTGAAAATTCATCTTTTTTGGTTGAAATTCAACTATTTTACAGAAATTTCGTCTTTTTGGCTTGAAAATTCTTTTTTTATTATTATTGAAGATTCATCATTTTCGTTAAAATTTCAACTCTGGCTAAAAATTTAACTATTTTGTTGAAAATATAACTATTTTTATGAACATTCGTCTTTTTTGGATGAATCCAACTGTCACAGTCTTCGTGGAGAATTCATCTTTCATAGTTAAAAATTTAATTATTTTGTTGAAAAATCAACAATTTCGTTAAATATTCATCCTTTCTGATAGAAATTCATTTTTTTGCTAAAAATTCATTATTTTCGTTACAAATTTATTTATTTGGCTGGAAAATTAATTTTGTTTTAAATTAGTCTTTTTAGGTTGAAAATTCAACTAATTTGATTGAAAACTAGTTTTTAAGGAAATTCAACTTTTTTTATTTCAAAATTCAAATATTTTCAAGTTGAAATATCAACTATTACAGTTTTTGTTGAGAATTCATCTTTCATGGTTGAAAATTTAATTATTTTATAGAAAAATGAAGAACTTTGTTACAAGATTATCCTTTTTGGCAGAAATTCTAATTGTATTGTAGAAAATACGTCTTTTTGGCTTGGATACTCATTTTTTTTGGTTGAAAATTCATCATTTTAGTTGAAAATTGATTTCTTTGGTTGAAAAATCAACTTTTTTTTTTAATTAATCTTTTTGGCTTGAAAATTCAACAATTTGGTTGAAAATCCAATATTTTATCTTTTTGGGTGAATTCAACTACTTTTTATTAGGAATTAGAATATTTTTTGGTTAGAATATCAAATTAACTTTTTCGTTGAGAATGCTTTTTTCGTGGTTGAAAATTTAATTATTTTCTGGAAAAATAAAAAATTTTCTTAAAGATTCATTCTTTTGGTAGGAGTTCAAACTTTTTTGTAGAAAATTCGTCTTCTTGGTTTGAAAACTCATTTTTTTATTAAAAATTTATTTCTTTGCTTGAAAAATTAACTATTTTTGAAAATTAGTCTTTATAGGTTGAAAACTCAACTAATTTGGTAGAGACTATTTAGTTAAAAATTAACTTTTTTGATGGCTTGAAAATTCAACAATTTGGTTGAAAAACCAACTATTTTATCTTTTTAGATAAATTCAACTGCTTTTTATGAACAATGAAAATATTTTTTTGTTAGAATATCAAATAGTATATTTTTCTTTGAGAATTCACCTTTTTGGTGGAAAATTGTCTTGTTTGGCAGAAAATTAATATTCTTGGCTGGAAAGTCATTGTTTTGGTTGAGAATTGAACTTGAGGCGTTTAAAATTGAATTAAAAAATATATACTCCCATATTTTATTGAAAAAATCTACATCTACAAAAAATCTACATCTACAAAATCTACATTTTTTTATTGGCCAACAATTTCTAAAGAAAGCAGACCCATAAATAAATTCTGAATTTTTTGCGAACGTAAGACGTCTTTGTGAATATTTGTAAATCTTTGTAAAGTCATTGAAATCCTTGAAATCTTTGTGAAATATTTTTAATCTTTGTGAATTCGTTGAAATCTTTTGGAGTATTTAAAATATTTTGGAATCTTGTGAAATTTTTGTAAAATCTTTGAAATCTTTGTAACATTTTTAAAAATATTTTGAAATATTTGTGAAATCTTTCTTTAATACTTGCTTGGGAAATTTAGGGCGTTCCTTTGAAATCATTGAAATCTTTTAAAATCTTCTCAAATTTGTTGAAACCTTTTGAAATCGTTTACAATCTTTGAAATGTTTGACCTTGTTAAAATCTGGTGTTCTGTACCCTTGTTGAAATTCTTCTGAAATCCTTATGTACTTTTTTGAAATCTTTATGAAATTTAAATGAAATCTTTTGTATTAATTTGAAATCATAGAAATATTTAAAATTTTTGTGAAGTCTTTTGAAATCTTTAAAATCCTTGAAATCTTTTGAAAGTTTAAAAATCTTTGTGGAATTTTCGAAAACTTTGTGAAATCTTTGAAATCTTGTGTACACGTATTTTTAAAATCTTTATGAAATATTCGAAATCTTTGGGAAATTTGTGTGAAATCTTCTAAAATGATGTTCAACCTTTTGAAATCGTTTAAAATCTTTGAAATGTTTTGAAATCTGGTGTATTGTACCTTTTTTCAAATCTTTGAAACCCTTTCAATCTTTTAAAATTTTTAAAATCTTTGTGAACTTGTTATGAAATCTTTGAAATCTGGTCTGCAGGCCTTTTTAAAATCATTGAAATCCGTGAAATCTTTGTGAAATGTTGAAAATCCTTTTATATATATTTAAAAATGTCTTGAAATCTATAAAAATATTTTGTAACCTTTTTAAATCTGGTGTATACTCAAAAACCGAATGGTCAAACCCTCGAAAAATCCATTGTATGGCCATGGCTCATTCTAATTGTGAAATTTAATTAACATCGAAATTTTAAACTAATAATTTTTATAATTTGTGAGTTATATCACAAAAAATGTATACTTTAACATTCTACATTAGCGGAGAAGAAATTAAAAACTTATAGAATTATTCACAATATTATAGTCTGTTCATTGCAATCTATAACAAAATTATAAGCATATATTATATAATATTATAAATTATAAAATCTATAAAAGTTATATCTTGATAAATAAAAAACTGTTCATTAGCAAGATTTTTTCTAAACGAGATGTTTCTTTTCATAATAGACTAAAAGATTTAAATTACTCTTCGCATTTCAATAAAATAACTGTTTTAAAAGCAAAAAAAATAATAAAAATTCAAGTTTCTCGTGAAAAATTCAAGGAGATTTCGAGGTTTTCAATGTTTAAGAAAAATTCAAGGAGAATTCCAGGTTTTCAAGGTCGCTGGACACCCTGGAAATTGGTACATATCAAAAATAATCTCTTTCAAAGCGTCTTTATTTTCTGTCTTGAATTTCTGTTAATAATTCTTAAAAAATGAATCGAAACTTTGTAAAACAGGGGTGAAAATTCGTTTGAAATTCTCGATTTGAAGTGTCTTAGGGAATTTTTCAAATTCAAGGAGAAAAAGGGTAGTGTTCTAAAGAGGTTAAGTGCTCGAAGAAATTCTCACCAGCATGAGAATATGCTCGACCTTTATGTGCTTTGAATTAGGATTTAAAAAATCGTATTTTCTACTTTTATTAATAATAATATAATATAATTAATTTTTAACTAAAATGATGAATCTTCAGCCAAAAATATGAATGTTTAACCAAATAGTTAGTTGAATTTTCAACTCAAAAGATTAATTTTCTACCAAAAAAGACGTATTTTCAACAAAGTTTATGAATTTTCATATAGAAAAAAATCAATTTTCAACCAAGATTAGAATAGTTAAAATGCCAGAAAAATAAATGTTCAACAAAAATGATTTTCTAATTAAATAATTTAATTTTAAGCTAAAAAAGCTAAATTTACAAACCAAAAATATAATATTTCAATTTGCAGTTAGAAAAGTAAATTAAAAAAAAACGAGTTTTCAGCAAAATTAGTTAATATACAACTAAAAATATAAATTTTCAAGCGAAAATGTAATATTTATATCATCAGTTAAAAAAATTAATTTTCAACTAAAAATAAACGAATTTTCAAACAAATAAATTATTATTTAATCACTATGATGAATTTTCAACCAAAAATATGAAACTTTGTTCAAATAGTGGATTTTTCAATCCAAAAAATGAATTTTCTATAAAAAAAAACGAATTTTCAACAAAGTTGATCAATTTTCATCTAAAAAAAAAATCAATTTTCAACCAAGATTAAAATAGTTAAAATGTCAGAAATATAAATGTTCAACCAAAAAAAAACGAATTTTCAAAAAATATATTTTTTTTCATAACAAAAAAATGATTTTTTAACTAAGTAATTCAATTTTAAACTAGAAACCTGAATTTACAAACCAAAAATATAATATTTCAATTTGCAGTTAGAAAAGTAAATTTAAAGAAACGAGTTTTCATCAAAATTAATTAATATTCAACTAAAAATATAAATTTTCAAGTGAAAATGGAATATTTATATCTTCATTTAAAAAAATTAATTTTCAACTAAAAATAAACGAATTTTCAATCAAATAAATCAAATAGTTAAATTTTCTACTGAACAGATAATTTTTTAACGAAAAAGATTACATTTCTATCAAAAAATTAAATTTTCCACAAAAAATGTAATAGTTAAAGTGAATTTTCAACTAAAATGATGAATCTTCAACTAAAAAAATATAATTTTCAACCAAATACCTGCATTTCAAACTAAAAAGATAAATTTTCTACCAAAAATAAAGTAGGATAATTTTCAGTAAGTAAAATAAATTTCCAAACAAAAAGCAAACGAATTTTCAACCAAAAAGATGAAATTGCAACTAATGAGAGTACACTTTTACAACAAATAGTTAAATTTTCACCGAAAACAGATAAATTTTCAACTAAAAATAGAATAGTTACATTTTCAACCAAGAAGAATAAATTTCTATCATAAAAGATACATTTTCAACAAAAAATGGAAGTTATATTTCCAGTTTAAAAAATGAATTCTAAATTAGAAAATTCTCATTTTCAACCAAAAAGATGAATTTTCTACCAATAAGATGAATTTTTAACAAACTACATGAATTTTCAACCAAATATTTGAATTTTTAAAGGAATTTCCAACCAAAAGGATGAATTAGTCACCAAGAAGATTAAATATTCTCCCACAAAATTCGAGTTTTCAATCAAATACAGGAATTTTAAACCAGATATTTGAATTTTCAACTTAAGATAAATTTTGAACCAAACATGTACGAGTTAAATTTTCAGTTAAAAAAATTCTAATCTAGAAAACATTATTGTCAAGAAAAGAATTAAATTTTGAACAAAAGAAGGAGGTTTTAACTAGAATGATGAAACATCAATCAAATAAATTAATTTTTAACAAAGTAGTTCCACTTCCAACTATGTAGTTGAATTTTCTACCCAAAAAGATGAATTCTCAACGAAAAACGAGATATATTATATTTCAACCACAAAAAGGATTTTAATTTTATACCAAAAATAGTTGAATTCAATAAAAAAAGATGAATTTTCAACAAAGTAGTTTAAATCCCCAACCAAAACAGATTAATTTTCCACCAAATATTTGCGATTTTCAAACATAATAATGAAATTACAGGCCTCACAGTCCCTATGGGATTAAATAGAGGGACCAAAGGGTACATTTCGTCAAGCAAATGGGGTACTTTTTTCGCGCTAAAATGGGTAAAAAATTCAGGATAAATTTATAAGACTTCAAAACAATTCAAGTTACATTCCAACGAATTCGAATGAATTAGAAACAATTTTAAAAGTCAAAAAAATTCCATTGATTTCCGTAAAATTGGAATTAATTTAGAGGAATTTAAGATAAACGAGAAGAATTCGATGGAATTCATAAAAATTCAAGGTGAATTAAAAAAAAAAATTAATGAATTGAAAACAATTTTAAAATATGAAAAAAATGTAAAAATATGAAAGAATTCATTGAATTGATCAAGTTTGAAATCAATTTTAGAAAAAATTAAAGGCAATTGAAAAGAATTTGATGAAATGCCTAAAAATGTAAGGTGAGTTTTAATGACTTCCAAGATGAATTAAACAAAAACTTTAAAAAAGTCCATTGACCTGAGTAAAATTGAGTGCATCTAGAAGAATTCAAAAGGATTTAAAAGAATTCAGGATAAATTCATAAGAATTCAGGGCGAGTTCCAAATGAATTGCAAAAAATATTGGAAAATCTCTTAAAATCTTTGAAACCCTACGAAATCCCTCACTTCTTGTGAATAAATTCTTTGAAATCCATTAAAATATTAAAATCCCTTAAAATTATTAAAACCCTGGGAAATCCCTTAAAATTGTTTAAATCTCTTGAAAATGCCTTGGAATCTTTTAAAATACCTTAAAATATTTCAAAGTCTTTGAAATCCCTTCAAACTATTGAAATAAATAAAAAATTTCTGGAAATCGTTAAAATTTTCTAAAATATTTCCAATCCTTTGAATCCTTTGAAATCCTATTAAATTACTGAAATCAATTAACAATTTCTTTATAATATTTTGAAATAACCTAGAATATTTCTAATCCCTTAAAATCTTTTGAAATACCTTGACATTTTTTAAAGCTCTAGAAAATGCCAAGGAATTTGCCTTAAAATATTTCAAATCCTTTGGTCATTTTATCAATTAATCTGCAGAACCAATTATATAAAAACTTTTAAAAAATCAAAAAAATCAATTGAATTATGTAAAATTGAGTAAATTTATAAGATTTCAAATGAATTAAAAAATTCAAAAGAATTCAGGATATATTAATAAGAAGTCAGGGTGACATCCAAAAAATAATTTTAAATCCCTTCAAATCTTTAAAACCCTACGAAATAACTCACTTTTCTTGAATAAATTCTTTAAAATCCACTAAAATGTTATTAAATCTCTTAAAATTATAAAAATCAATTAAAAATTCCTTGGAATCTTTTAAGGTTTCATAAAATATTTCAAATCCTTTGGAATCCTACAAAATTCCTCACTTCTCGTGAACAAATTTTTTATCCACTAAAATATTATAAAATCCTTGTGAAATTCTATGATGATATTTCCTGAAATCCTGGAAAATGTGTTAAAATACATTGAGAGTTTTAAAATCCCTTAAAGTCAATGAAATCCTAGGAAATCTTATAAAATAACGTGAAATCCTTTAAAATATCTTACGACCTTATAAATTTTGTAAAATCGTTTCATATCTTCCGAAATTCTAAAAAATTCTTAATCTTAAAATATTTCAAACGCTTCGAAATTCCTTCAAATTAATTAAATTAATTAATAATTCCTAAAATAACCTCATATATTTTAAATCCTTTAAAATCCCTTGGAATTCGTTAAAGTCTTGAAAATGCCAATTAATAAAAAATTCCTGGGAATCTTTCAAAATTCCCTAAAATATTTCAAATTAAAAGCTCTTGAAAATTCCTTGGAAGTTTTAAAAATACCCTAAAATCTTTAAAATCCTTTCAAATTATTGAAATCTATTACAAAATTTCTCGGAATTTTTAAAAATAATCTGAAATACATCAAAAGAATTCAAAACAATTCAGTGACTTTCTGGAATTACCTGACCTGTAGCAACTTCGTAATTTAAAAAAAATACATGTTTATTTCAGTCCAGAATGTTTTTGTAAAGATATATGTATTAAGTGTGATATATATTTGTTTAAAAAATAAATGCTTTAAATTCTCTTTAATGCTCTATAAATACTCTGGTCGAGCTTAAATGCTGAGCATATTCTCGAGAGGATTTGCTCAACATAAATTCTTGAGCATTTAAAAACTCTAAAAAAGAAGGGATTAGGAAAAAAAGGGGACCGTGATCCCTAAAATCGGTACGTGTGGGGCACTCGGTCCATTTTTTTACCAGAGAAAGTGAGGTTAGGACATTCAACTGGAGTTCGATAACCTCGACAACCAGGAAGCCGAGAAAGACTTAGAAAGAGCGTACTTACCAGGGGGTTCTTTCATTAAATAGAAAGGCCCACTGTGGACGATCGAGGGATTTTTTCCTAGTGAAATCGTCGTTTTGAGTGTCCCGCTCGAGTCTTGACGAGAAACGACAGGGGAGCGAGCACCCCTCGGTGAAGACTTTGGTGAGTATTGCTCCACTTTGCTCCGAAACTGTTCGCCCATCATCATCCTCCTTCTTCACTTCATCGCCCCGTTCACCACAATATTTTAATCTCGAATGCGAGCTCGAGGAAAGTCAAAAAATTAGGCAAAAAGTCAGTCCTTGGTGCCATGTACTAACAACAATGATTTTCTATTTTGCTGCCCTCGAATACTCGAGGCGAGGGTCGAACTTGTAAAACACACTCATGATTTTCAGTGTTTGTTTTGTACACAAAGATGAGGAGTTAAAATTCTCACTGGGCTGATGGAAACTTATTTCGGTGACGAAACATCAAACCCATCAAATGCTGTGTGCAGATTGCGACTTTTTGCTGAGACACCCGTCACCAGAAACTAGAATTTGTCGGAGATTTGGAAGCTTGAAGCCTACAGAATGTAATCTGAGGCAATTTGCGATTCACTAAACACACATTTTCCACTGTTTTTTAACTTTAACGTCCGATGTATTATTTACAACGTCGTTAAGTCCGCCATGTTTGACACAGCGAAGATCAGCAATGGCTGATAAATTTCGATTGGTTCGTGTCTTCTCCAATGATGGCGCCAGGTTTTTTAAATTTCGCGCGATTAGATTAGAACATTTTCGCGATTAGAAGTTTTTTTTTTTGTAATAAATCTTTGACTGTTTGACAACTTTTTACAAGTTTTGTATTTGAATTCCTGAAAAATTGAAAGTTTCTTGAATTTAATAAAAAATTATTTCCGTTTTTATGGTTAATTTAAATTAGTATTTAATTAATCTCTGGGAGTTGTTAATGAATAAATTAAAATAAAGATACCTGTAGTATTTTTCACTAATAAAAATGAAAGATTAAAAATTTAATACGAAGTAATTTTTTTCTTGAATCACTTTTTAGTCACTTTTTTAGGATAAAGTCACTGTAGTCACTTTTTAAAATAGAAAGATCACTTTCGTAATTTTTCTTTCAATAAATTAATCACTATTGAATTCAGGAATATACCTATTTCTAAATTTTGTTGAATGCTTTTAAAATATTTTTGGGTATTTTAAAATATTCCTGAAATTTTTTAACAGATTTAAATACTTTAAAGGGATTTCAAATGATTTAAAAGATTTTAGAGTATTTTAAAAAATGCTAAGGAATAATCAAGAGCTTTTAAAATTTTCAAATGATTTCTAAAGATATCACAGGGCATTTTTTTTTTTTTAATTATTTTTTTTTTTCATTGAAAATTTACTTTAATTTTATTGAAAATTAATTTTTTTTACTGAAAATTTAACTATTCTATTTTTAGTTGAAAATTTATCTGTTTTCGGTGAAAATTTAACTATTTGTTGAAAATCCGTCTTTTTTTGTAAAAGGGTACTCTTATTGGTTGAAATTTCATCGTTTTGGTTAAAAATTAATTTCTTTGGTTGAAAATTCGTTTGTTTTTTGTTTGGAAATTTATTTTACTTACTGAAAATTATCCTACTTTATTTTTGGTAAAAAATTTATCTTTTTAGTTTGAAATGCATGTATTTGGCTGAAAATTAAATTTTTTTTAGTTGAAGATTCATCATTTTAGATGAAAATTCACTTTAAAGTTTTTTTTCTACTAAACAGATAATTTTTTTACGAAAAAGATTACATTTCTATCAAAAAAGTAAATTTTCCAAAAAAAAATGTAATAGTCAACTAATACATTTTTTGTGCAAAATTTACTTTTTTGATAGAAATGTAATTTTTTTCGTTCAAAAATTATCTGTTTAGTAGAAAATTCAACTATTCTATTTTTTGTTAAGAATTAATTTCTTTCATTGTAAAAAACTGATCAGTTGAAAATTAGTTTTTTTTTGTTGATAAAAAATTCATCTTTTGGATTGAAAAATCCACTATTTGAACAAAATTTCATATTTTCGTTTGAAAATTCATCATAGTGATTAAAAAATAATTTATTTGTTCGAAAATTCGTTTCTTTTTAGATTAAAATTAATTTTTTTAACTGAAGATATAACTATTCCATTTTCGCTTGAAAATTTATATTTTTAGTTGAATATTAATTAATTTTGCTTAAAAAACGTTTTTTTAAATTTACTTTTCTAACTGCAAATTGAAATATTATATTTTTGGTTTGTAAATTTAGCTTTTTTAGTTTAAAATTGAATTATTTAGTTAAAAAATCATTTTTTTTGTTATGAAAAAAAATCTATTTTTTTGAAAATTCGTTTTTTTTTTTGTTGAACATTTATTTTCCTGACATTTTAACTATTCTTATCTTGGTTGAAAAACGATTTTTTTTTTTTTAGATGAAAATTGATAAACTTTGTTGAAAATGCGTCTTTTCGGGCATTTTAAAAGATTTGGAAGAATTTATAATTGATTTCAATAATTTAAAGTGATTTCAAAGGATTTTGAGGATTTTAGAGTATTTTTAAAAATGCCAAGCAATATTCAAAAGCTTTAAGAAGTTTCAAGGATTTTCAAACGATTTCAAAGAATTAAAAATATTTTCGGGTATTTTAAAAGGTTTCGAAGATTTTTCAATTGATTTTAATAATTTAAAGGGATTTCAAAGGATGTCAAGAGATTTAAAAGAATTGCAAAGATTTTAGAGTATTTAAAAAAAACAAGAAATATTCAAAAGCTTTAAAAAGTTTCAAGAATTTTCAAACGATTTCAAAGGATTTTAAATATTTTCGTGTATTTTAAAAGATTTCGAAACATTTTTAATTGATTTTAATGATTTAAGGGATTTCAAAGGATTTTAATATGATTTTAAGGGATTTCAAAGGATTTCAAAGATTTTAGAGTATTTTTAAAAAAGCCAAGAAATATTCAAATGTTTTAAAAAATTTCAAGGATTTTCAAAGGATTTTAAATTTTTTTGGATATTTTAAAAGATTTCGAAGAATTTTTAATTGATTTTAATAATTTAAAGGGATTTCAAGAGATTTAGAAAAAATTCAAAGATTTTAGAGGATTTTCAAAAAAACCAAGAACTATTCAAAAGCTTTAAAAAGTTTCAAGAATTTTCAAACGATTTCAAAGGATTTTAAATATTTTCGGATATTTTAAAAGATTTCGAAAAATTTAAAATTGATTTTAATAATTTAAGGAATTTCAAAGGATTTTAATATGATTTTAAGGGATTTCAAAGATTTTAGAGTATTTTTAAAAAAGCCAAGAAATATTCAAATGTTTTAAAAAATTTCAAGGATTTTCAAACGATTTCAAAGGATTTTAAAGGATTTCAAATATTTTCGGGTATTTTAAAAGATTTTGAAGAATTTTCAATTGATTTTAATAATTTAAGGGATTTCAAATGACTTTAATGATTTTAGGGGATTTAAAAGAATTTCAAAGATTTTAGAGTATTCTTAAAAAATCCAAGAAATATTCAAAAGATTTAAAAAGTTTCAAGGGATTTCAAAAGATTTCAAAGGATTTGAAATATTTTCAGGTATTTTAAAAGATTCCAAAAAATTGTGTATAGGGTTCAATTATTTGAAGGCATTCCAAAGGATTTTAAAGATTTTAGAATATTTTTAAAAATAAAAAAATAATATTCAAAAGCTTTAAAAATTTTCGAGCATTTGAAAAAATTTCAAAGGATTTAAAATATTTTCGTGTATTTTAACAGATTTCGAAGAATTTTCAATTGATTTTTATAATTAAAAATAATTTCAAAGGATTTCAATGATTTTAAGGGATTTGAACGATTTCAAAGAGTTGGAAATATTTTCGGGTATTTTAAAAGATTTCGAAGATTTTTCAATTGATTTTAATAATTTAAGGGATTTCAAAGAATTTTAATATGTTTTAAGGAATATAAAAGGATTTCAAAGACTTTAGAGTATTTTTAAAAAAAGCCAAGGAATATTCAAAAGCTTTAAAAAGTTTCAAGGAATTTCAAAAGATTTCAAAGAATTGGAAATATTTTAAGGAATTTACAAAACATCCAAGAAATGTTGTATAGATTTCAATAATTTGAAGGCATTCCAAAGGATTTTAAAAATTTTAGAGTATTTTTAAAAATAAAAAGGAATATTCAAAAGGTTTGAAAATTTTCAAGAGATTTGAAAAGATTTCAAAGGATTTAAAATATTTTCGTGTATTTTAACAGATTTCAAAGAATTTTTCATTGATTTCAATAATCTACAAAGATTTAAAAGGATTTTAATGATTTTAATATGGGATTTAAAAGGATTTCAAAGATTTTAGAGTATTTATAAAAAAAAGAAATATTCCAAGGTTTTAAAAAGTTTCAAGGATTTTCAAACGATTTCAAAGGATTTTAAATATTTTCGGGTATTTTAAAAGATTTCGAAGAATTTTCAATTGATTTCAATAATTTAAAAGGATTTAAAAGGATTTTAATGATTTTAATAAGGGATTTGAATGGATTTCAAAGATTTTAGAGTATTTTTAAAAAAGCCAAGAACTATTCAAAAGCTTTAAAAAGTTTCAAGCATTTTCAAACGATTTCAAAGGATTTTAAATATTTTCGGGTATTTTAAAAGATTTCGAAGAATTTTCAATTGATTTTAATAATTTAAGGGATTTCAAAGGATTTCAAAGATTTTACAGTATTTTAAAAGAAGCCAAGAAATATTCAAAGGCTTTAAAAAGTTTCGAGGGATTTCAAAAGATTTCAAATAATTTTAAATATTTTCGGGTATTTTAAAAGATTCCAAGAAATGTTGTATAGATTTCAATAATTTGAAGGCATTCCAAAGGAGTTTAAAGATATTAGGTTATTTTTAAAAATAAAAAAGGAATATTCAAAATATTTAAAAAGTTTCAAGAGATTTCAAAAGATTTCAAAGGATTTAAAATATTTTCGTATATCTTAACACATTTTGAAGAATTTTTAATTGATTTCAATAATTTAAAGGGATTTCAAAGGATTTTAAAGATTTTAGAGTATTTTTAAAAATGCCCAGGAATATTCAAAAGCTTTAAAAAGTTTCAAGGGATTTCAAAAGATTTCAAAAAATTTGAAATATTTTAGGGAATTAAAAAAAATTCCAAGAAATTTTGTCTAGATTTCAATAATTTGAAGGTATTCCAAAGGATTTTAAAGATTTTAGAGTATTTTTAAAAATGCCCAGGAATATTCAAAAGCTTTAAAAAGTTTTAAGGATTTTCAAAATATTTCAAAGAATTTTAAATATTTTCGGATATAGACTTCCTGAAAATAAAAGGGTATTTTTCAAAATTTCAAGGAATTTTGAAGAGCACTAAAAAGTTTCAAGGTATTTCAAAAGACTTCAAAGGTTTTGAAATATTTTGAAAGATTTCGAAGAAATTTTAATTGATTTCAATAATTTGAAGGGATTCCAAAGCATTTTAAGGGTTTTAGGGTATTTTTCAAAATTTTAAGGAATTTTTAAAAACTCTAAAAATTTTCAAGGAATTTCAAAATATTTCAAAGAATTTGAAATATTTTAAGTTAATTTAAAGGATTCCACACATTTTTTTATAAATGTCAACGATTTGAAGGGATTCCAAAGGATTTCAAAGACTTTAGAGTATTTTTGAAGATGCCAAGGAATATTCAAGAGCTTTAAAAAGTTTCAAGGGATTTCAAAAGATTTCGAAGGATTTTAAATATTTTCGGGTATTTTAAAATATTCCGAAGAATGTTTAATTGTTTTCAATAATTTAAAGGGATTGCAAAGGACTTTAATTATTTTAATAAGGGATTTCAAAGGATTTCAAAGATTTTAGAGTATTTTTAAAAAAGCCAAGGAATATTCAAAAGCTTTAAAAAGTTTTGAAGGATTTTCAAAATATTTCAAAGGATTTAAAATATTTTCGGGTATTTTAAAAGATTCCGAAGAATTTGTAATAGACTTCAAAAATTTAAAGGGATTACAAATTATTTTAAGGGGTTTAGGGTATTTTTCAAAATTTCAAGGAATTTTTAAGAACACTAAAAAGTTTCAAGGGATTTCAAAAGATTTCAAAGGTTTTGAAATATTTTAAAAGTTTTCGAAGAAATTTTAATTGATTTCAATAATTTGAAGGGATTCCAAAGCATTTTAAGGGTATTTTTTAAATAATTACAAAGAATTTTCAAAAGC
The DNA here is from genome assembly GCA_932195095.1 of Andricus curvator. Lineage (NCBI taxonomy): Eukaryota > Metazoa > Arthropoda > Insecta > Hymenoptera > Cynipidae > Andricus > Andricus curvator. The sequence continues at coordinate 44,245 of CAKNYM010048888.1, forward strand.
TTTAAAAAGTTTCAAGGGGTTTCAAAATATTTCAAAGGATTTGAAATATTTTTAAGTATTGTAAAAGATCAAAAAAAATGTTGTATAAATTTCAATAATTCGAAGGGATTCCAAAGGTTTTAAGGGTTTTAGGGTGTTTTTAAAAATGCCAAGAAATATTCGAAAGCTTAAAAAAATTTCAAAGGATTTCTAAAGATTTCAAAGGATTTTAAATATCTTAAAAAATTTCGAAGAAATTTTAACTGATTTCAATAATTTGAAGGGATTTCAAAAGATTTCAATGGATTTGAAATATTTTAAGGTATTTTAAAATATTCCAAGAAATTTTGTATTGATTTCAATAACTTAAGGGGATTCCAAAGGATTTTAAATACTTTAGAGTATTTTTGAAAATGCCAAGGAATATTCAAAAGTTTTAAAAAGTTTCAAGGATTTTGAAACGATTTCAAAGCATTAGAAATATTTTAAGTTTTTTTAAAAGATTCCACGAAATTTGGTATAAATTTCAATAATTTGAAGGGATCCCAAAGGATTTTAAAGACTTAGAGTATTTTTGAAACTGTCAAGAAATATTCAAGAGCTTTAAAAAGTTTTTAGGGATTTCAAAAGATTTCAAAGAATTTTAAATATTGTCGGGTATTTTTAAAGATTCCAAAGAATTTTTCATTGATTTCAATAATGTAAAGGGATTTCAAAGGGTTTAAATCATTTTAAGTGAGTTAAAAGGATTTCAAAGATTTTAGAGTATTTTTAAAAAAGTCAAGGAATATTCAAAAGCTTAAAAAAGTTTCAAGGGTTTTCAAAAGATTTCAAAGAATTTTTAATATTTTTGGGTATTTTAAAAGATTCCAAAGAATTTTTAATTGATTTCAATAATTTGAAGGAATTCCAAAGGATTTTAAGGGTTTTAGGGTATTTTTCAAAATGTCAAGGAATTTTTAAAAGCTCTAAAAAGTTTCAAGGGATTTCAAAAGATTTAAAAGAATTTGAAATATTTCAAGTTATTTTAAAAGATTCCAAGAAATTTTGTATAAATTTCAATAATTTGAAGGGATCCCAAAGGATTTTAAACCCAAGGAATATTCAAAAGATTTACAATTTTTCAAGAAATTTCAAAAGATTTCAGAGGATTTGCGATATTTTAAGGTATTTTAAAAGATCCCAAGAAATTTGGTATAAATTTCAATAATTTGAAGGAATCCCAAAGGATTTTATATATTCAAGAGCTTTAAAAAGTTTCAAGGGTTTGTAAATATTTTCGGCTTTTTAAGACATTCCGAAGAATTTTCAATCAAGATCAATCAAGATCTTTAAAAAGTTTCAAGGGATTTCAAAAGATTTGAAAGGATTTGAAATATTTTAAGGTATTTTGAAAGATTCCAAGAAATGTTGTATAAATTTCAATAAATTGAAGGGATTCCAAAGGACTTGAAGGATTTTAGGGTATTTTTCAAAAATTCAAGGAATTTTTAAAAGCTCTAAAAAGTTTCAAAGGAGTTCAAAATATTTCAAAGGATTTGAAATAGCTTGAAATATTACCAAGAAATTTTAATTAATTTCATTAATTTGAAGGGATTTCAAAAGATTTCAAAGGATTTGAAATATTTTAAGGTATTTTAAAAGATTTCAAGAAATTTCGTGTAGATTTGAATAATTTGAATAGATTCCAAAGAATTTGAAGGATTTTAGGGTATTTTTCAAAAATTCAAGGAATTTTTAAAAGCTCTAAAAAGTTTGAAGGGATTTCAAAAGATTTCAAAGGATTTGAAATACCTTAAAAGTTTACGAAGAAATTTTAATTGATTTCAATAATTTTAAGGTATTTTAAAAGATTCAAAGAAATTTTGTATAAATTTCAATAATTTGAAGGGTGCCCAAAGGATTTTAAAGCCAAGGAATATTCAAAAGCTTGAAAATGTTTCAAGGGATTTCAAAATATTTCAAAGGATTTGAAATATTTTCGGGTATTTTAAAAGATTCCCAAGAATTTTTAATAGATTTCAATAATTTGAAGGGATTCCAAAGGATTTTAAGGGTTTTAGGGTATTTTTCAAAATTTCAAGGAATTTTTAAAAGCTCTAAAAAGTTTCAAGGGATTTCAAAAGATTTCAAAGAAATTGAAATATTTCAAGTTATTTTAAAAGATTTCAAGAGGTTTTGTATAAATTTCAATAATTTGATTGGATCCCAAAGGATTTTAAAGACTTAGAGTATTTTTGAAAATACCAAGGAATATTCAAGAGTTTTAAAAATTTTTAAGTGATTTTAAATATTTTCGGGTTTTTTAAGACATTCCAAAGAATTTTCAATATATTTCATTAATTTGAAGGGATTCCAATGGATTTTTCGGGTTTTAGGGTATTTTTTCAATAATTTCAAGGAATTTTCAACAGCTTTATAAATTTCAAGGTCTAAAAAGTGTTATATAATTAATACCTCTTGCTTTTTCGCGATATCTTCTATCGTTTAAGAGAAAAATTCAAAAATTAAATTTTTACCAAAAAATTCTTCCGGCTTAAAAATTATTTAGTCCGTATAAAGCTTATTAGGATGCCTTTCTTTCTATTAGTAGAAACTTTTAAAAAATATTGGAAAAAATAAAAAAGGTGGTGTTTTCCAGAAAATATTTTTTTCTTGTTTTCAAATTTGAAGAAAAAAATAAGAACATTTTTTTGGAAAACCCCACCTTTTTTATTTTTTCGTATATTTTTTTTAATTTATGCTTGTATAAGGAATATATATCAGCTTCATTTGGGCTAAACTATTTTCGAAGCCGGGAAAATTTTTTTATCCTAAAAATATAATTTTTGAATTTTTCTCGTATTTTTATAATTTTTTTCGTTGTTTGTGAGAAAAATTAGGAAATTCGATTTTATGAAAAAAATTCTCCTGGCCATAAAAGATATTTAGCCGACATAAAACTTACAAGATGTCTTCCTTATGAAATTGTAAATTCAACAAGAAATTGGTAAAAAAAATAGATTACAGAGGTTTAAACAAATATTTTTTCAAACAAATTTTTATTAATTATTTATTAGCATTTATTATTTTTTGCGTAAATGATTATAATTAAAATTACTCTTGAAATATTTAAGAATGAACTATTTTGCAATATTTCAATTGAAATTCATAAATTTAATAAACAATAACAATTGAAAAGCATTAAAAGCATAAAAGATTCTTAATTTAAATAATTTAAGTTTTTATTAAAATTTCAGCTTTGAATTTTAGCGTGGTAATAATTTTTTTCTTCCCTTCACGATATTTTTGAAATTATTATTGTTTATTGAAAAAAAAATTATTTTTGTTATTCTTATTCAGCTTCCGCATATCTCGGGAGCAAGTTTTTATTTTTGTGAAAAGAATGAAAATTCGATTTTCAATCGACAGATTTTCAAAACTCCTGCTGCGAAGACTAACTTCTGGATTATTATTATTAATTAAAAATGTTACAAGATCAGAATTTAGTTCTTTAATTATTAATGGTCAGAGAAAATGAAAAATTAATCAGGAAAAGATCAGGAAAAAGTTCGGGAATTTTGAAAATGAAGTTTTACGGCCACCCTGATAAATAAAAATATACAAAAGAATTGTGCATATAATAATTTAATATATTTAATATCGTATATATCACCCATTCAAACATACAAGTCTCTTATCTCATATCTGGAATTTGTAACTACTTTTACAGAAGTTTTCGAATAATAGAGTGAATTGTATGCGTTTATATAATAATATATCTGAATAATTCATTTGGCTTATTCGACAATAAGCTTTATATAATAATATAATATACATTCAGTCCACGGTACGCTTTTCGACGACTTGTACGATCATTATTTATGAATAACAGCGCAAGGCAGTGTAAATTAAAAAAAAAATAATAATAATTTACTGAACAAATCTCTCCTGAAAATGAGTTTAGGAACTTTTTCTCTTGCCGATCAGACAATATCCTTAAGGTGCTTCAAACGAGTCGGTTTTGAGAATTATACAAAATACGGCTACAAGGATGAATTTTTTGACGTAATATTTTTACCACCTAATCTGAGGGCTTATACATGAGCAGGGTTAGAGCCCTTTTTTCGAAAAATGGTCCTGTTTTTTTTTTTTTTAATTGAAACGCACTTAGAAATGGTTAGCACCTGTTTTCGGTTCACCATGGCTACACTCCCAGTGGCGCGTTGCCCGTTCCCAGGCGCAGAAAATTCAGTATATTTTCAATTAACAAAAAAAAACAGCAATGAGACAATTTTTCGAAAAAAGGGCTCTGGTCATGAACATGCACAAGCCTTTAGATTATGTGGTAAAAATATTAAATCAATCAATTCATCCTTGTGGCCGTATTTTGTATTATTCTAAAAACCGTCTCGTTTGAAGCACCTTAACTCTTCTGGAAAAGAATCCTTGAAAAAAGAATTTTACACTCATTCATTGGGAAGCATTTTACAAACATTATAAATCTTTGGTCTCTTTGTTCGTGAAATCGGCTCATTTTACTGGGCTGATTTTTGTTTTATGATTGGAGGAGCATGGAAGTGAGAAATGAAATATAAAAGGAAGATAGAAATAAAGTTATGAGAGTGGAAAGAAGGATGATCCCGAATCTGTATTCCAAGTTTTTGTATCCATTTTATAATTTTTTACCCTATTCTCCTTTCCAATAAATATAAAAATATAAAGCGATAGATCACATAACAGATCACAATATTGAGTCAAATAATCCATAAAATAATCCTCTTATCATTGGACTATTAGAAACTATTCTAATAAAATAGAATTGGAATACGAGGGTGTCTACTCAAATCGTGGAAAAAAATTCCCGAGTTGTTGCCCGAGTTTATTATAAATAATATTTTTCTTCAATTTCTAGGGATTCAATTAATATGCTTAATTTAGAAAGATTTTTACAAATTATATTACTAAATATTCTTAAATAAATTAGCACCGTGGATTAATTAAGTAATTAGATAATACTAAAAACATAATTAATCATTTCTTGAATTTGCCTCTAAAGTCCATTTTGAATAATTCAAATTTTTATTTGATTTTTTTATACTTCAAAATTAGTGCATTTTTAGGTAAAATAACTGTGGGTACTATATTAAATTAAATTTAAACCGCTTCATTCAAATAGTTGAATTTTTAACTAAAAAAGATAAGTTTTCAACCGAATAATTTAATTTTTAATTGAAAAAGATCAGTTTTTAACCGAAAATGGAATAGTTAAATTTCCAGTTTAAAAAATTAATTTTCCACACAAAAAAAAAACAATTTTCAACCAAAATTTTGAATTTTCCACTAAAATAATAAATCTTCAACTGGAATAGATGAATTTTAAACCAAAAAGATTAATTTTTAACAAAAGAGTTTAACTTTCAACCAAGCAGTTTTATTTTGAACCAAAAAGATTACTTTCCAACTAAACTGATGAATCTTCAACTAGAATACTTGAATTTTTAATTGGAAAATTCATTTTCTACCAAAAAATACGATTTTTCAATAAAATACGTGAATTTTCATCGAAATAGTTACTTTTTGAACTAAAAAAGAAACATTTTCAACCAAATAGTTGAATTCTGAACTAAAAAAGATCCATTTTCATCCACAAATGGAATAGTTAAATTTTCGGTTGAAAAAATAAATTTTTAGCGAAACTGATGAATTTTCAACAAAAATGACAAATCTTCAACAGGAATAGTTGTATTAAAAAAAATGAATTTGCAACCAAGAAGATTAATTTACGCCAGAAAAGACGAATTTTCAATAAATTTTCAACTAAAAAAGATAAATTGTCAACTAAAAATTGAATAGTTAAATTTTCAGTTAACAAAATTAATGTTCACCCAAAGAGATCAATTTTCAACTACAAAAAAATTTACAAAAAAATATGTCTGCAACTCGAATAGTTGAATTTTAAACAAAAAATATGATTTTCAACTAAAATGACGAGTAGTTAAATTTAAAATTTAAAAACAAAAACTTTTTTAATCTTTAAATAGAATAATTGAATTTTCAACAAAAAGGGTTAATTTTCAACCAAGACGATTAACTAGAATAATTGAATTTTTTACCAAAAAGATGAACTTTTAAGCAGGAAGATTCAATTTCTATCGAAAAAGATAATTTTTCAACCAAAAATTGAATAGTTAAATTTTAATTTGAAAAAATTTATTTTCTAGCAAGAAAAAAAAAATTTTCAACTAAATTGATCAATTTTGAACTAAAATGGTGAATCTTCAACTGGAATAGTTGAATTTTAGACCAAAAATATTAATTTTCAATTAAAATGATGAATCTTTGACTAGAATAATTGAATTTTCAACAAAAAAGGTTAATTTTCAACCAAGAAGATTAACTAGAATAATTGAATTTTTGACAAAAGAGATCAACTTTTAAACAATAAGATTCAATTTCTATCGAAAAAGATGATTTTTCAACCAAAAATTGAATAGTTGAATTTTTAACTAAAATAGTGGCCTTCTCAACTAGAATCGTCAGATTATCAATTAAAAAAATAATAATTTTCAACCAAGAAAAAAAATTTAGAAAAATAGTTACATTTTCAACTAAATTGATCAATTTTGAACTAAAATGATGAATCTTCAACTGGAATAGTTGAATTTTAGACCAAAAATATTAATTTTCAATTAAAATTATGAATCTTTAACTAGAATAATTGAATTTTCAACAAAAAAGATTAATTTTCAACCAAGAAGATCAATTTCTACGAAAAAGCCGAATTTTCAACTTAAAAAGATCATTTTTCAACCAAAAATTGAATAGTTGCATTTTTAACTAAAATAGTGGCCTTCTCAACTAGAATCATCAGATTATCAATTTAAAAAATAATAATTTTCAACCAAGAAAACAAATTTAGAAAAATAGTTACATTTTCAAACAAAGTGATGAATTTTGTAACTAAAATGATGAATCTTTAACTGAAATAGTTGAATTTTAGACCATAAAGATAAATTTTCAACTAAAAAAGATAATTTTTCAACGAACAATCGAATATTTAAATTTTTAGTAAAAAAAAAATAATGTTCAACCAAAGACATGAATTTCTAACTAAAATGATAGAATATTCAACTGGAAAAGTTACATTTTTAGTTTAAAAATAAATAAATTTCAGCAAAGAATAATGTTGAAAAAAATTATATTTTCAAACAAAGTGATGAATTTTCAACTAAAATAATGAATCTTCAACTGAAATATTTGAATTTTAGAACTAAAAGACGAATTTTCAACTAAAAAGATCATTTTTGAACCAAAAATGTAATAGTTAGATTTTTAGTAAAAAAATTAATGTGCAGCCAAAAAGATGAATTTTTAACTAAAATAGTGGCATTCTCAACTGGAATCGTTAGATTATCAATTAAAAAAATAATAATTTTCAACCAAGAAAAAAATTTAGGAAAATAGTTACATTTTCAATCAAAGTGACGCATTTTGTAACTAAAATGATGAATCTTCAACTCAAATAGTTGTATTTTAGACCATAAATATACATTTTCAACTAAAAAAGATCATTTTTCAACCAACAATTGAATAGTTAAATTTTTAGTAACAAAATTAATGTGCAGCCAAAGAGATGAATTTTTAACTAAAATTATGGAATATTCCACTGGAATAGTTACATTTTCAGTTAAAAAAAATTAATTTTCAACAAAAAAAGAAATTTTCAGCAAAATAGTTAAAGTTTCAACTGGGTTAGTTAAATATTCGTTTAAAACATTCATTTTCAGCCACATAATTATTTGTTAACAAAAGATTTTAACTTTCAACCAAATAATTAAATTTCCATTCCAAAAAAGATGAATTCTGAAACAACAATGTCGTAGTTGATATTTCAAACAAAAACAACCGATTTTCAACCAAAAGTAGAATAGTTAAATTTTCAGTTAAAAAAATTAGCTTCAAACAAAACAAAAAATTGCAAAATAGTTAAATACAGTAATAAAAAGCTACTTTTGCAACTGAAGAATCATTGTTATTAATCTTTCTATAGCATTAAAAAAAATTAAGTACGCTCTCGTAAAAATTCCGTGACAATTCCAGGTTTTCCAGGTAGGGTAGACACCCTGAATACAGATTCGGTTTATTATGAAAATAGATTGATAGAACTTTATAATTTGATTTCTAGGAGGGAAATGAGTAAAATTTCAAGGGAAATAATCGTACCTAAAGTCAGGCTACTCGCTATTTCCCGACAAGCTATTGATCTACAAAGCTTAAGTCTCGCACCGTAATCTATAGATAAGGTATGAGATAATGCGTACGATGTGATAGTAATTTTCAGAAGTGCTATACGCACGCTACCCATAGATACTCCATTTTTAAAGCTATATTCACTGAGTAATTAATGAGAAATGCTCCATCACACAGAATTTCAAATCACTACCGGGACCTGGAACCGAAAGAAAAAGGAAAATAAACATTTTCGAAAAACAAAGAATTTTAACACACTAGCATTGAATAACAGGGTGGTCCAAAAAAGGCTTTTTCTTGAAAAGTGAACACGCTTTTCGATTTTTCAAAATATAAGTCAAATTATGAAGTTTAACCGCAAAAAAGTCGACAAACTTTCTGCAAATTTTTTATCTTTTATATGCTTTTCTTAGCGCCAAAAGCTATTTTTCTTCAAACTTTTTTTAAAAAACTTTTTTTAAGGTTTTTACTTCTTGAGAAGTAAAAAAATATAAAATTTTTTGAAAACCAGTCTCACGATTTTTGTGTTTAAGATAATTTAGTTAATTATGATATATCTTAAATAATTGGCGAAAATATTTTTTATTTATATATTTACCGCCCCGTTTTTTACTACAATGTGAAGATGACCGAAAAAGAAAGGCAGACTGGAATTTTATGGTAAAAAAAAAATCTTTCCCTGGGCCGTTTTTGAAAAAATCCATTTTTAATTTCGAAAAATCTAAATTAACAGTTTTTCTCAAAAAGCGAGATTTGAAAAAGTCAAGAGAGCAAAATTGTCCCCTGTAAAAATTGTTACGAAAAGTTGATTTTTCGATTCTAAAAGATAAAAATGGGGGTTTTTATTCTTAAAAAATATTATTGTTTATATTTGTCTCTGATAAAAAAATGTTTCCAGCGAAATGTATGATAATTTCTGATATTATAAAAATTTCTAATCATACAATTAATCATAAACTGAAGCGATAATAATTATATGATTAGAAATTTTTTAAATCAGAAATATTTATACATTTTGTAAAAAACTTTTTGTTAACATAGGCAGAAATAAAGAATACGATTTTTCAAACGAAAAAACTATCCTTAGATTATTTAAATCAAACTGTATTTGTTCTAATTTTTTTATCGTATAAAACTGTGAAAGCCACAATTTTACCTCTTAAAATCGAAAAATCAAGTTTTACAAAACGGTCAAGTGGGATTGGTATAGCAAAAGAGTATTTTTGTAGCAATTTCCCCTAGGAAAAAGTTTTCTCTCTTGACTTTTTTTCATATCTCGCCTCGTTTTTACAACAACAAAAAAACTGGAAATATCGATTTTTTGAAATTAAAAATGAATTTTTTGAAAAAATAGTTCAATTTTCAATCAAAGTGATGAATTTTCAACCAAAACAGATAAAGTGTCAACAAAATACATACATTTCCAACGAGAAAAGACAAATTTTCAAAGCAAAAATTAAATAGATTAATTTTTAGTTTAAAAAATTAATTTTCCACCAAAGAGATGAACTTTCAACCAAAATGATGGAATATTCAACTGAATAGTTAAATTTCGAGTTAAAAAATTAATTTTCAACAAAAATGATGAATTTTCAACTCAAATGATGAATCCTTGACTGTAGTAGTTGAATTTTCAACAAACAAAAATTAATTTACAAAAAAATAGTTTAACTTTCAATCAAGTAGTTGAATTTTGAACTAAAAAGATCAATTTTCAAGACAAAATGAAAAAATTAAATTTTCAACTAACAAAAAGATTAATTTTCAACTAAAGCGATGAATCTGTAACTTGAGCGGTTGAATTTTCAACCAGAAGGATGAATTTTCAACCAAAAAAATGAATTTTTTAAACAAAAAAGACGAATTTTCAACTAAAAAATATACATTTTTAGCCAAAAATTGAATAGTTAAAAAATTTTAAACCAAAAAGATGAATTTTAAACTAAAATGATGGAATATCCAACTGGAATAGTTAAATTATCAATTAAGAGAATTAATTGTCAACCAAAAAAAAAACGATTTTTAACAAAATATGTAATTTCTTCACTTGGAAATATTAAATTTTGTTAATTAAATTTTTTCTTAAATTTATTTTTAACCAATAAATGACGAACTTACAACAAAATAGTTGAATTTTCAATTAAAGAGATGAATTTTCAATAAAAGTGATAAATCTTCAGCAACAAAAATTAATTTTTAACAAAACAGTTCAATTTTCAATCAAGTATTGGTACTTTAACCAAAAAAGATGAATTCTTAATCAAAAATGGGCTAGTTGATATTCTAACCAAAAAAAGTTATAATTTTTAATAAAAACCGTTGAATTCAACCAAAAAAAAGACAAATTTGCAATAAGAGTTAAATTTTCAACTAAGAAAGATTCTTCAGACAAGAGAGAAAAAAAATGTCAACCAAACTGTTGAATTTTCAAGCAAAAAGATGAATTTTCAACCAAGAAGATTAATTTTCAACCAAAAAGGACGAATTTTCAACAAAATACATGAATTTTCAACTAAAAAAGATACATTTGCAGTCAAAAATTGAATAGTTAAAAAATGTTAAACCAACAGGATAAATTTTAAACTAAAATGATGGAATATCCAACTGGAATAGTTAAATTATCAGTTAAGAAAATTAATTGTCAACCAAAAAAAAAAAAAACGATTTTCAACAAAATATGTAATTTCTTCACCTGGAAATATTAAATTTTTTAAATTAAATTTTTTCTTACATTTATTTTTAACAAAAAAAGAATGAACTTTCAACAAAATAGTTAAATTTTCAATTAAAGAGATGAATTTTCAATAAAAGTGATCAATCTTCAACAACAAAAATTAATTTTTAACAAAACAGTTGAATTTTCAATCAAGTATCGGTACTTTAACAAAAAAAGATGAATTCTCAATGAAAAATGTGCTAGTTGATATTTCAACCAAAAAAGGTTACAATTTTAAATAAAAACCGTTGAATTCAACCAAAAAAGACAAATTTGCAATAAGAGTTAAATTTTCAACTAAGAAAGATCCTTCAGTCAAGACAGAAAAAAAATTCCAACCAAACTGTTGAATTTTCAAGCAAAAAGATGAATTTTCAACCAAGAAGATTAATTTTGAACCAAAAAGGACTTTCAACTAAAAAAGATCAATTTTCAAAAAAAAATAAAACAGTTGAATTGTCAGTACAAAAAAAATTAATTTTCAACAAAAGAGTTTAACTTTCAACCGAGTACTTGAACTTTCATAAAAAAATGAGTTCAGAACGAAAAATTTACTAGTTGATATTTCAACCAAAAAAGGTTACAATTTTTAAATTATATAATAAAAATAAAAAAAGACGAATTTTCAACTAAGAAAGATTCTTCTGTCAAGAGAGAAAAAAATTTCCACCAAGAAGATTAATTTTCAATCAAAAAGGACGAATTTTCATCAAAATACATGAATTTTTAACTACAAAAGATCAATTTTCAAACAAAAATAAAATAGTTGAATTTGCAGTATAAAAAAATTAATTTTCAACCGAGTACTTCAATTTTCATTAAAAAAATGAATTCTCAACGAAAAGTTTACTAGTTGATATTTCAACCAAAAAAGGTTATAATTTTTAAATTATATAATAAAAATAAAAAAGACGCATTTTCAACTAAGAAACATTCTTCTGTCAAGAGAGAAAGAAATTTCAACCAAACTGTTGAATTTTCAAGCAAAAAGAACGAATATTTAACAAAATACATAAATTTTCAACTGAATACTTGAATTTTGAACTAAAAATAGAATAGTTAAATTTTCAGTTAAAAAAATTAATTTCCAATCAAAAAAATTTCAACAAAATAGTTAAATCCAGTATTATAAAGCTCTGGAAAAACTTCCCTGACCTAAAAAATATCCCTGACCTAAAAAATATCCCTGACCTAAAAACTATCCCTGACATTTCCAGGTTTTTCCATGCGAGTAGACACGCTGTTCGAAGATGACCATTTTTTGACCTATTTGCATTTTTTTCTAGGGGTCAAAAATCATTATTTGACTTATATTTTGGAAAAATCAAAAAGCATTTTCACTTTTCAAGAAAAGCCTTTTTTACCCCCCTATTCAACAATTCAAACTCCCTTTAAAAAATGTCCAATTCAAAATTTAAAATAATTGGACAGTACTTTTTTTTTAAATACATAAAAATTAACTCTCTCCCTGTATTATTAATTTAATTTTTTACGATTCCAAATTAATTTAAATTTCATTTAATTTTTCTTCGGTACCACATCCCTATATCGAATTTCAAGTGCGTTCACTCGTACTCAGTCAGAGAATGAAAACATGCGTGATTTGCGAATGCAGGTATATTAATAATAATTTACGTTCTTGTAGAGCGGATGAAAAAAGCTCTACTGCCTCCTAGTACTTTTAGAATCCCTGGATCCTTCGGCTACAGCCTCGGGGTATTCTCGCTCCTTGTACTCCCGACGATGATCCCGAGGTTCGCTCTCTCTGCGATCCCTCTGTGGTCTTTGACCTCTGTATTTCCTATTTCCACCATCCCGGTGGAAATTTCCGCCTCCATTTAGGTACCCCCTCGATCTGTAGAAAGGTGGATAACTTGTGGAATTATCTGATTTTATCGCCCCATTGCGAAGTTGTGGGAAAACGGTGCTATCGACTTCAGGTTCACGATCTTGCCTCTCAACGCGACTCCTTCCGTTTCGGTGGTAATCCGAATTATGGTCAAAACTGTAAAAAAAATTTAGAGGTTTCAAATTCCTAAATTTTCAAGTAAAAATATTGCATTTTCAACAAGATAGATGAATTTTTAAAGAAATAGTTACATTTTCTACTAAAAGATATCAATTTTCATCAAAATAGTTGAATTTTTATCTAAAAAAGATGTTTTGTCAACAAAAAATGAATAAGGTAAATTTGCAGTTAAAAAAAAATTTTCAGAACAAAAATTTCAACCAAAGTGATGATTTTTGAACTAAAATGATGAATCTTTTACTGGAATACTTGAATTTTCAATTAAAAAGATGAATTTTCAAACAAGAAGATTAATTTTCTACCAAAAAAGACAATTTTCAACGAAATACACGAATTCTCAACCAAACAGTTAAATTTTGAAATAAAAAACATCAATTTTCATCCAAATAGTTGAATTTTTAACTAAAAAGATCTTTTGTCAAACAAAAATGGATAAAGTAAATTTGCAGTTAAAAACAACATTTTTTTCACAACAAAAATGTCAACCAAAGTGATGATTTTTCAACTAAAATGATGAATCTTTTACTGGAATACTTGAATTTTCAATGAAAAAGATGAATTTTCAAGCAAGAAGATTAATTTTCTACCAAAAAACATGATTTTTCAACAAAATA